>VZUI01056411.1:0-21168 GCA_013401135.1 Cettia cetti | reverse complement strand
CCATCCATCCATCCATCCATCCATCCATCCATCCATCCATCCATCCATCCATCCATCCATCCATCCATCCCCCTCCCGCAGCAGGCTGGGGTGTGCTGCCCACCACCAGGTGAGGCTGGCAGCTGGCAGTGGGCAGTGGCACTGCTGGGCACGCCAGGCTGTGACAAACCCCAAAATTGGAGCATCCAATGGCTCCACAAGGACCACTCCAGCTGGGGAAACTCAGGTATCAAACAGAACAAAACAGATCTGCAAGTTCCACAGAAAGGTAACTGATATCCACGGGGGACAACTCCCTGCACAAGCTCATCACTCAGGCAAAAACCTTTCTAAAGGCAGATCAATTTTCCATTTTAATCCCTCCCCACTGTCTCAACATTCCCAGAATGGTGTCATCCTATGAGACCTCTTTGATTTTTTTCCCTTTCTGAGGAAAATAATTCCTCAATACTTACCTGCTCCCACAGCCATAAACCCAAATATTTTCTGCATTTCTGTGCACGTTTATGTCCTCAAACAGCCTCAGGATTACCTCATAAAGCACCACGAGCCTGCTTTATAACTCTTGCTGCAGTCAATGGCCACTCTTACACAAATACTAATGGCTTGCTCCACGGATATTTCCTTGTAATATCACAGCAGCTGCATAGAATTAAAAAAAAAGAAATCACTTCTACTGGGGCTGATGGAACCATTTAGATAAGGAGGGGAAACTGCTGAGGTGGCTGTTTTTGGGTTTGCTGCCAATGCTTTTTACGGGAAGAGAGAAGAGAAGGTTCCTTGAGGTCACTGCCTTCCAGCTGCCATTTCCAATGGTTAAATACCTCCAACCCTCTGAGCTTGGCTGAAATCCTACCTGGGACAAACAGCTTGAAAAAAAATAAATTAAAAAAATATATTTTGGGGTTTTTTTGATGAATTAAATGTATTTTTCTGGGTTCAAAATCGCTCAGCTACTCCAGCCCGAGCTCAGAGCTCCTTCTGCTCCCTGCAGCACCCACGCCCTCCTTCCCTGCTGCTCTGCCCAGCTGCTGCTGCAGCAGGAGGGAGGAAGAGGAGGAGTGGGGAGCAAAGGCCATGGCACAGCTCCTCCCTCCCCACCTTTATTTTAGATTGAGAAAAAAAAAGCATCAGGAGCTCTAAAATCAGGAATATCCACATCCAGGGTTTCTAATGATGCAAAGTTGCTCTAACAGGGCACGAAAAAGGGTTAAACTTGGGGACATGGTGGCTCTTGGACTCGATCTTAAAGGTCTTTTCCAGCCTTGACAATTTATGATTACCTGATCTCTAATGCTTTTTTTTTTTTTTTTTTTTTTTTTTTTTTTTTTTTTTCCCCTCATCTCATTAGTAAATCAACAGAGTAAAGTAAGGGGTTTGTGACCAGGAGCATTTTTTTCAGAGTTCTTCAGTTGCATTTTTGGAGTTCTGGGTTGGGTTGGTTTTAATTTTTAGGTCTTTTTCTGTGACTGTAGGATTTGGTAAATGACAGTGGATTTACCAGCTCAAACTGGAGCAGTCCAGGGTTTTGGAGTCTCAAAATTTTCAGTGTTGACATTCTTTTCTCCGCTCAATCTGCTCAAAAAGATACCAGCAAGACTTCCCACCAGTGCTTCAACTTGTTTATTGTGATCAAGCCACCAAAGACCTTTAAGATATATGGTAAAAGTGATTTCTTTCGACTTGATAATTCAAAATGTTTTGCAAGAAACAACAAAGGAAGTTGGGAGTTAAAATCTGAGGAAATGGGATTTGGCTGTTGGGCAGGAAAAATCTGCTTTTCTAGCTCAATAAATTCAAATTTAACAGAAAACTTTGACTCACTTGGCTAAAATGACTGGAATATTTCCTCAACCTGCTCAAAATTTACCATCCGATGGTTTTTGTTTCCAATATAAAGCAAGAGTGTGGATTATAATTCAAATTAAAATATTTCATCTAATCTGCTTTGTCCTTTCTTCATAATCTGCACAGCCAAACTGAAGGGCAGAAGCCCAGCTGGTTTTTAAGCACTATTTTAACATGAAATCCCTGTGTAAATCAGAATTTCCAGCTTTGCTGGATGTACAGTTGCTCTGTTTGTGAGGGGAACAGCAGCAGGGATACAGATGTTGATTCCTCCCAAATCTTTTCAGTGAATATAAATAAAATAAAATAGATAAATAAAAAATTAATAAATAAAAATTTAATTTAGCACTTCCAACAAAGGCCAGTATTTGCATCTGAAACCAGTCCCACTGCATTTAGGTAAAAAAAAGGTGTGTAAATATGAGGAAAAGCAGAAGTCCTGGTGTGTGTTCCCTTGATTTTCCTCAGGAATTAAATGTGATCCATGGACATAACAACACAATTATAGTGAAGGGTCCTGAATAAACCATCTTTAAAGCCAAATATTTTAGCAACTACACCAAGATCCTCTCCCCTGAGGAGAAATGACAGCACACACGAAATCTGGGAATTCTGAGCTGATTTTGTTTGCTCCTTGCAAGAAGTGGAAGTCACCACCTAAAGAGAAGTCAGAGCCAGAGGTGTCACCTGCCACGAGGCACAATTACAGCAACAAAAGAACCAGGAGAAGCTTTCCTTGTTTTTGTCACCAGCGTGACATAGATGGAGACAGGAGGTGACACTTGGGGACAAATGATGTGCTTTGAACTTCCAAAATATTCCCATTCCCCCCTTGTAAATGATGATTTTTTTGTACTGGCATTGTCACAACACCTTCAAGTCAAGTCTGTTAAGCTCCACCTGTACACAGACATGATGCTGTACAGAGTTTTTGTCAACAAAAGCCAGTATTTCAAAAGCTCTGACTGTTAAATCATCCTCAGAGGATGCAGAGCCAATGAAAGAATCAGAGCAAATAACTTCTACCACACACAACGATTAACTTGTGAGCCTGGAAAAGCCAGAATAAAAATAAAATTTAGAAACCACCACCATACGGGCATTGAAAGTATCTCAGAATATCTAGAAATTAAATAAAGAGGTTTGGAATTCTTCATTCTTGAGCATGTCTCCCCACAGAGTCAATGGAAATTTTCCAGTGTTGACCAGGCAAGTGCTGGACATGACAAGGAATGTAAAAATCCATCCTGGAAATGGTGCTTGTGTCTCACACTAAATTTTCTCAAAATTTTCAGCTCGTCCTTTTTACTGCTGAAACTTTCTCTGCTGCCTGCTCTGTGAACTTCAACAATGTGCATTTTAACACCTGACTAAAGCCAATATTGATAATGAATCATAACGTTGAAGTGAGACCCAAAAATCCCTTCTAAACAAACCCGAGATGTTCCTAATCTGGTTAGAAATGTGAAACTTCTGCATTTCTAACCAAACCTTTATCAGAACTTATGGGAATATTTAATTATTAAATATTAGATGTGGCACTGAGGGACGTGGTTTAGTGCTGGGCTTGGCAAGGCCAGGTTTTGCTTGGACTCCATCCTAAGGGTCTTTTCCAACCTAAATGATCCCCTGAATCTGTGATAATTCAGAATAAAACACACCTCCTGCATTTCCCAACGCACTGAACAGCCTCTCCACATCCCAAAGATTTGGTTTAAAAATGGAGATTCCATTTCTTCCAGTTGGATAAATCATGTGTCCACTCTCAGAGAATGAAAAGCAACACACCAATAGGATATTTTCCTCCTTAAACACAATTAAATATTCTATTTGTAGCAGGACTATAAAATGATTCCTGCACTGTTTTACCAACCAGGTGACGTGAAAATATCAACACCCACTTGAAGGATTTTTCCTGGGCTTAAGAGTTCCCTTCGAAGTGCCATAATAACCCATTTATTTAGATTTCCTTAATTCACTGCTTCTTCAGTAAACACCCTGAAATCTTAATTTTTATTAATCACAGAAATTAGAAATCTCAGCCCAGTGCTGAGATGTTTTCTTTTCTACATTTCAGCAGCTACAAAATGTTGACAGAGTCCAGTCAAATTCCTGTTTCCTGGAGAACATCATCCTGAGAGGCTCAGGGAGGAAGCAAACCCCTCCTTCCCTGCACAGCCTGAGCAGGGAAAAATGCCAAATTCCACACGTGTGGTTCCACCCATGGCAGCAGAAAGGGAAATTCGGGTCAGGCAGAGCAGGTGTTGAAGACAGGAAGAGAGGATCTCCTTTTCCATCCTCCTCAATTCCTTTCTTTCTCCTGACAGAGGAAAAACTTCCCAACTTTCAGCAAGAGGGCACTTGGGAAAGTTTTACAAATTTATCACTGTGACATTGACTTTCAAACCAATCCCTACATCCAATTAATTTGCTGCTTCAGATCTCGCAACTGAAACTTGAAAAAAGAGCAAATGGAAGGCGAATGATTCATGGTTTTGTTGTTATAAACATCCAAATAGTCAGAGATCCCAACAAAGTCAGGGAGTTCCAGTGCAGGAACTTTAAAGGAGAGTAAATCCCCATGCACAGAGATTACAACAGCTTTGATGTGCCTCAAATAATCTGTATTTTTCCTTATAAGTTGAAAAGAATCTGCTTTAGAGAATAGACATCCTTTGACAAGCAGCAATGTCCCCCAAATTTTGATTGTGTGTATCTGTAATGCAAATTATGCTAATAACTTAATAGCTAAACATTGCTATTATTGCCAGTGCCAGATAAGTGAAAATAATATTTATAATCGAAGCTCACACAGAGACAGAACTTATAAATATTCCAGTTAATTGGTCCAAGTCATCTTTTGTGACCATTAACCTCTGATTTTCAAATTAGCTCCAGATGGGTTCGGCCTGACAATGATGTGAGGAAAATGCAAATGGAAATGTCCAAATGTAAAACAGATTTACAAATCTGCTACGGCACAACCTCGCGTGATTGACTGAGATTTTCCACCCAGCTGGCATTTGGGATGTTGGACTGCCCAGTGAGGGAGAACTTGTGGGAATAAAACATTCCCACCTGCCTGCTTTGATGTGTTCTTTTCATTTATCACGTCAGGAACTGCTGGGAGCTCCCAGAGCCACATTAAAGCTCACAAGGTGTTCCCAGACACCACCTTAGAAACCACAGGGGAGCCTGCATTAAAATATTGCCTTTTCCCCCTTTTTTCAGGTCCCAAAACAGGGCTGAATCCACCCCTTGGAGATCATCCTGAAGGGAAAATCATTGCAGCCCACCCTTCCTCCTGGATGAAGCCTCCAATGGTTCATTGGGGGAATTTTGGGGCTGCCTAAAAACAGAGGGCAGACAGAGTTAAGGGAATAAAAAGCAGTTCTATTTACTGAAGGCCTCCAGGCAGACAAAGCCCCCAGGGCTGCACCCAAAATGGGCCCCGGCTCACGGGGTTCACTCTTGGATCACTTTGGGCCATTTGCACTCTGGGGTTCATCTCCCAGTTACAGCCTCAGGGAATGAACTCAGTGAGCCCAAGTTTTCCCCCAGCTCACTTTTGTTTGCATCTCTCAGGCCTGAGGCAGTGAGGGGCCCTTGGCTGCCAGGCCTGGAGAGGAATTGCTGTGTCTGAGCAAAATGGGGCAGCAGCAGCTGACACTGTGTGTGGAGTTAGAGTCAGGCACTAAAGAGCTGCAGGGGTGCAAATGTGTGGAAAATAGAAAAGCTCAAATCCTAAATCAATTAAAGCACATTTTTCCATGGCAAAGTGGAGCTCCAGCGAGCACAGAGATTTCCCAGTGACCATTAAGAGTTACACTGGAGAGAGGAATACCAAGGATACACCTTGGAAACTGAAAGGAAGTTTGAAAGTACAGGAAGAGCAGCTGACTGCTGCATCTTATCAAATTATTTAAAATAAACAGAAGAAATTCAGACACATTAAAACATCACAATGAGAGGGGGAGGAAGTGACAAGATTAATCCATTTACTTCAAGCTGCTTTAAGGCAGAGCTAATAATCTATTTTTCATGACATGGAGTCAAACTTAATAACTGCATTTTAAACAAATGAACTTCCTGTAATGTGTCTCTAATAAAGCATTAGGTTAACAAAACATGATCTAGCTTGGGGATTATCTTTTTTTTTTTTTTTTTTTTACTCTTACTTTTTTCCTTGCATATGTATCACAAGCTTGAATAACTAGTCCAGTAATTCCTAAATATCCAGTGCTAACAGATGAAATTCCAAGAAATTTCTTTAAAAGGTGGCTTTTTTGTTTGGGGTTTGTTTGTTTTTTGTTTGTTTCTGGGGGGAGTTTTGGGGTTTTTTTGTTTGTGGGGTTTTTTTTGGGTTTTTTGCTGCTTTGAGCCTTGTTTGTGTATTTCTCTATTAATCTAAGAGTTAAAGCTCTCACCCTGGAATACCTGGAATCAAATCCTCCCCTGGAAAAATCTCATTATGTACGTTATTTTTCTCATCAAGGGAAACTGCACTCGCATCCCTCCCTTCAGCTTTGGGAGCACTGGACAGAAAGCAATTCAAAATACAGCAAATTTTAAAAAAAGCAGTGTCAGAGGGACAAAAATCCACCTATTTAAGGATCACATTTTAATTTAATTATTAAAATTAATTCACAGAATGATGAAATGGCCTGGGGTGGAAGGGATATGAAAGATCATTTATTTAATTTCAACCTCCCTGGATGCTCCAAGCCCTGTCCAGCCTGGCCTTGGGCACGTCCAGGGATCCAGGGGCAGCCACAGCTTCCCTGGGAATTCCATCCCAGCCCCTCCCCACACTCACAAGGAAGATTTTTTTCTCCTAATATCCCTAATTATATTCTCCATATAACAATTGTTCCTTATTAAGTTAAATCTTATTAAGACAAAGTTATTAAGAGAACCTACCCAGTGCCATCAGACCTAGTGGGGAATTAAGGGAATGCAGATATTTGCACCCCTGCCTTTTATTCACGTTGTTGTGAAGCTCAATTTCTCCTGATATTTTTATAATTTAAATTTCTCCTGATTTGCCTGGGACCTGACCCAGGTGATCCCCCAGCACTGCTGTGAGCACAGCAGGGACAAGCACATCCATTTTTCCTTGGTTTGGCTCAAGAAGTTCTGATTTTTCTCCCAAACACCAGAAGCACAGATCCTGAGCTCCCTGCTCCAAAGCAGACCCGCAGAAACTCCGAATTTCCTCACACCAGTTCACGTTCTCTGAACGAAGCTGCAACATCAATTTTCCAATTTTATGGTCTGCTTCCTCCCAAAAATTATATTTTCTGGGACCTCAGCAAGCCAATTCACGTACACACACGGCTTTCCTCATTCCAGTAATACATTGAGCCAAACTCCAAAATAAACCTTGGGACAGGTTTGTGCTGTTTGACTCCTCAGACCACTTCTCACTTCCTCAAATCCATCAGGGTTTAACCCCCTGGATTCTGATCCCTCCCCCCAGGAAGCTTCATTTGCTGTTTCCATGAGCCTTCCACCGTTTTTAAATCCTGCTTAATATTTGCAATATTGAATCCTGCACCTCCTTCAAGCTGCATTTTGGATCCTCACATTTTACACTAGGAATTACCTGGCAAATTTCACACCAGGAGTTATACTGGACAAATCAGGTTGGTTTCAAGTTTTGTTTGTTTTTTTGTTTTTTTTTTTTAATGGGAAGTGGAGATGTTGCCTTAGGAAAAAAAAAGAACAATCTCCTTATCACTCCATGAGAATGTGTCAGATCCCAATTCTGCTGAGTAAATCACACTCAGTGTTCCAGTCTGCACTCAATGATCAGCCCAGCATTTGTATTTAACACCAGCATCCCTTGAATTCTACAGGAACATTCCCATTCCGACCATGCTCACACTTTTTTTTTTCTCCACCTGACAACTGAATGTTTTATTAGGACTGATTTTTCCATATCAGCAGCTTGGAGTGGGTTTGCTTTTTGGCAGAGTCATCCTATTTCACCTGGCTGCAAAACCTGAAGAACAAATCAAATTTCACCAATATTTCCATAATTTTGTGCTGGTTTCAATTTTGGATCCCCTTTCCCATCACGATTTCATTTCTGTTCCAACTGCTGCTACCCATTCACCTTTGAAAACAGAGATTTAGTGATGCCTTTTGATGCTTGCCTTTAAAAAGACACAGTGAGGGTTTTTGAGCAATGTCCACCTTCTCTGAAAAAACTCCACTGTTTATAAAGGTCTGACTCTTTCCTCTGCCAATTTGTTTATGGACATAAGACATAATCACTTTTAAGCTCCCCCTTCGCTTGTTTTCTGTAGTTTTATGTTTCCTGCCATCTGGCCTCCCAGCTCTTCTCCACCCCTGCCAGATTTTGACTCCTCTTCTGTACCTGGATGATGGGTTTGAATTAAAACTGCCATAAAACCTCTCAGCTGCACAAAAACAAACAGAAGCAAGGCAGGGAGAGAAGCCCTGGAAGGATTTTTGAGTGGCTCTGTTTGTTATTTTCTTCTAAATTATCACCTGCATTTGCTGCAAATTGACTTTGATCCTAAAGATCCTTAGATTCCTAAATGGCAAACAAAATATTTCCTCACCACCTCAAACAAAACCCTCTGTGCTGTGGGTTAGGGTTTCCTTTTGCTTGGTGGAATTTTGGTTTCAAGGTTTTTAAGAGCAGCACTGTCTCATCCTTTTAGCATATTATAATTAAAATAAAGTGACCAATTTCAGAATTCTGTATTTGCCATCCAATATCCACTCTATCCTTCTGAAGGATGGGCAGCAGCAAGCCCGGAACAGAATTAATTCACTTTACTAAAGAGATTTGTCTTAAAAGAATCCATCAGATGACACCAAGGAAGTTTCTGCTTCATAAAGCTGAGTCAGCCACCAACATATTTCAATTCTTTTGCTAATTTTAGCTTTTTTTTTTTTTTTTTTTACAAAAACTAACTTAAAACAAGAGTATGAGCTTGCCTCAGAGTCACAGGCTGATTGAAGCTCTATGGCTCATACCCTAAACTGAAGTTTCTTGTTTATTTCAGCTTTTTGCTTTCCTTAACATCCATTTGCTAAACAAGAGAATGACAATAACAGGGAATTACTAAAAAATCCACAGCTCCACAGAGAAACCCACAGCAAAACTCCAATTTAAACAGAGTGGGAGGAGAGCTGCATTTCAGATCTCTATTCCTACAATATTTCTCTTTTTCAAACAACAAAACGCTTCTCCTCCTCAGTCTTTGCTTTCTTATCTCCTCAAACAAATAAATAACAAGGAAGGGAAAGGAAAATAAAGCAGCCAGCTTGGAGCTCAGAAATAACACTGACCCATTTCAGCAGCTCTGTTCTAATTTATTACCTTTTTGTTCAGCCTTTGGGGTTTTTTTTAACTATTTTTTTCATGTCTCCACCTTCTCATGAGATCATGGCTGACCTGCAGACAGAAGGCACCACGAAGAGAAGACTTTTGTGTTCAAGATTTGGCTGGAACAACCCAAACCCACTCTAAACTACTGCTTCTCCAGCAATTCCTCCTGTCTAAAACTTCTCCAAACCACACCACTCCATTCAAGCCCTTCAGATCATTTCCCCCAGGAATTTCACCCCTTGCTTTAACAGAGTTGGTGTATTAATCTCATCAACCATTAATATCCTTGTAGAAACATGGTTTGACAAATTCCTAGTATCTAACCACAGAAATCATCATTAAGACAACCAAAATTCTTGCTCATCATGGGATATCTCATCATGGAAATGCTTTTTCTCCAAGCATGAGTTGTCAGCTTTCTGAATATTATACCAGGCTTGTAAAAAGGTTTTCTGTGCATTTTTGGGAAGAATGGAAAGTTGTGTCCCACTGTGTCCACTGCTGAGCAGGCAAAAGCACCTTGTGAGGTGGCTGAAGCTGCTTTGGCTCTCTCTCTTCACTTCCCAACCTCCCTGTAAAGCATTCAAAGAACAAACTTGATTTCCTGCCAGTTTTCCAATTCCATCAGAAAATAATTATTGCCAGAGAAAATTAAACCTTCCATGGTGAAACCCTGGAAAGTTGCAAAGCTGATTAATGGGGAGCTGCAACTTCTGCCTGTGAGGTGACTCTTTCTAGAATTAGCAATGTGACCTCCAACAACAGAACTGGAGAGGCCATTAGAAAGTGTTAATTAAACAAAATACTTCTTGGCAATGGGGATGCTGCATCTCTCTGACTGGTAATTATGCTGTTTTAAATGTAAATAATCTGCAGCATGTATTTTCAAAGGAGAACATTCACTGGAATGATGCGCAAGAGGAAGTTTTCAAAAAGTGTTTTTGGTGACATAACCCCAGGCACTTCTGCTCTCATGTGTTTTCCAGCACAACACCTCACCTTAATACTTTGAATTGTTACCATCCCCTTCCAAAAGCAAAGCTCATCCTCGTTTTCTTGAAGACATCCTTGTGCTTTTGAAGAAAGGTGGAAGAATCTTCAAGACTTGTAAGACAGCTTAAAAACTCAGTAACTCCCTCACCTGCAGTCTTCACTCTGCCCCTCCTACCCACTCAGCCTCATTCTGCTCTCTTGGAGATTTATTCCCTGATGGGATTCCCAGAGAAACCCTCCTCATCCCTGGGAGCACCACTGCCCAAACAGCAGCGTGATCACACAGGGACGCTGAGGCTTCACAGAATATAAACCCAAGGAAACCTTTGGAAGTCCAACAGGACAGCCTGGTCCGTGGGGTCCCTCAAAAGGATGCCCACACCAGAGAAATCCCCAAGCCAGCCCTCACTCCCAGGCCAGGGCCAGGAGAGGCTGCCCCAGGTGTGGCTTTGGCCTTTGGGGACAGAGCAGGGCTGGGGCTGCTCCAACAGCAGCCAGTGGGAGAGCCCCAGGAGCAGGGCCAAGAACAGAGAGGAGCCCTCAGTGTGTTTCCCAAAGGAGTTTATTCCCCAAGATGGTCAGGGATGGAAAGGCACAAAACAGCTTTGGGCACAGTCTCTTAAACAGGGGAGGGTGCAAGTGTTCAACCAATCAGGGATACAGCTGGGAGGAGATTAAAGAGGGGCTCACAGTATGACAACCAACAGGAAAGACAATGGAACTTTCTAGAACAAAGGGCAGAGATAAGGGAGGATTGGCATTTATGTAGATGGGGTAAAAGGCAGGTCTAAGGAGTGAATGACAACCAGGTGAGGGAGGAGGAAACTTTGGGCAAAACCATCCACCTGTGGGGAGAAATAACAACAAACCATTCTAAAGGGTTTACAAAAATATACATAAAAGAAAACACACCACCACAACTCTCCTGTTTTTTGTTTAGCCTAGAGGGGAAGTGAACTTCTTCAAACTTCAGACCCAGTATTGTTCCACCAAGTCTCTGAGTTGCAGCAATGATGTTAACTCTTTGGAGACGAGCTTCTTGAAACTCTCGGTCAGAACTCTTTTCAGGATTCCAAAAGCTGTAAGAACTAAAAACAGAACTAGAACAACCAATAAATTGTCCTTTATAATTCTCGATCAGCATCCTTGATATTCCCAAGTCCTTAAGGATGTTCCCCAGCCAGTCCTCAGCTTCTTGCTTAATCTCACCAACCGTGCTCTTCATCTCAGTGATGGAAGCGTGGATGCTCTAACTTGCCAGGTTTAAACAACACATCCCCTCAATTCACTGCACCCACGCCCCTGTGCTCAGAGAAGGAGGTCGGTGGCTGCCCTGCTTGGAATCTCCTCGTCCTCTAGGAGGTCACTAAGGGTGGCTGCAGTAAGATCTGCCTGCCTCATCACCCGGCACGCCAGGTGAGCTAATTCACACAGAGCCTTGGCTGCCACTACCCATGGCAACAAAATGGAAATTGCAACCCTTTTGGATCTGGCCCAATGAAAGATTTCTGCATGCTAATGTTCATCTAATTGGTCTGCACCCCTTTTCTGAATCTTTAATTTGTTTTGTTTATCCGAATTTACAATTTCAGTCATGTTGGGTGGGAGTAGGGACAACCGACCTAGGGTGCACGGACCTCCGAGAGGGCGAGAGGGGATGCCAGCCCACACTTTATCTCCACAAGGGATAAACACTCCTTTTTCCAATTTTCTAGGGTAATCATCCTCCATAGAGGGTCTGCTTGTCCTAACCAGGGAGATACACCAGTCTGCCACAGTGAAATTCTTATCATATGGAATAACTTGATCAAACCAGTCCTTGCTGTAGTGCGCCTCCGAATTAAACTGAATGCACCGGGAGGCAAGAGATGAACCTAAAATCTCAAACTCCTGAGGTTCTTATTCCAGTCTGGGTAAGGTCTTTGCCCAGTTGCTCCAGAGGATGAGGGGATTGATGACCTCGAGTTGGAGCTTGTAGGTGGAGCCTCCCCTCTAGATAATTCTGAAGGGGACCTTTTCCAAATTGTTTTTTCTTTGTACCTCTAACAAACTTTTGGGGTATTCAGAGGGCTTAAACAGCATCCCCACCAGGCAGGTCAACAATGGATCAGCAGCAGCTGTAGACAGGCAAAGATGGTCTTGTTGGAGCGCGTGGGCCAGGGTCACCCACACATTCCTGAGGGGTTGGGGGATGATCCACACCCTCACTGACTGGCTGAGGGAGAGAAGAAGCCACAAGTGTGCCAGCTTCACCCTGAGGGTCGTGGCGGTGTCCTTAACGAAATCTAAAACAGCATACATAAGGAAAAAAACAACACCTAAAACTCATTAAAGGTATCAAGTGAAAATTCAGAATGTAGAACAGGACAAGGTTTGGGTTTCCTGCTTCCCTTACATTGCCACATTTTTAAAAGGGACAAAAACGCCTGATGTGCCCTTTCTGCCCGCACTGAAAACATTTAACCCTCCGCGAGGTCTGAGCCCAGGGAGGCACGGCAGCTGCTGGTGTCACCGCTCTCTGCCCAGGTTCTGTGTCGGGAGCCTTGAAGTCCATGATGGCTCGTGTTGTGCAGGCTTGGAGGAGCTGGCCCAGAGTGGGGGGCGGCTCCGGGGGAAGTGCCAGGATGATGCGTTTGCAAGCCTTGTTGGCATTGCTCTGAGCCACCCTGAGCAGCTCTGCCTCGAAATCCTCGCTTTCAACCTGCTTCTCCATCACCAAAGAAAGCCTGTTAACGAAAGCTAAAAACGACTCCGAGGGAGACTGCTTAATGGAAGTATATCTTGGTTGGGGATCACCTGTGGGCATGGTGAAAAATGCCCTCCCAGCAGCATCTCGGATATGCTGTAACACAGACTGAGGGATCAAGGCAGCCTGTTTATGAGCATCAGCCCAGTCCCCTTCACCACATAAATGACTCAGGGTGATACAACCGCCCTGTGCATCAAATGCACAATCAGGGTCCTGTAGGAGCCCAGGAAGGAGGCGCTCCAGCAACCTCTCCCACGTCACCTCCCAGAGCATATATTCTATGTGGGAGAGGAGATATGAGAACAACCGTTTGAGGTCGCTGGGGACCAGCGCGTCCGACAAAAGAACACTCTTTAACAATCCCCTGAAATAAACACTGTCCCTGCCCGACTCCACCTGGGCTTCCCAGAGATCCATGATATCCTCGTGGGTGAAGTGCTCCCGTACGGGATGATCCTCACTACGACTGGAAACAACTGGTGGGGTAAAAACTACGGCCTCCTGTTTCGGCTTCTGCTTCCCAGGCCCGTCACATCCGGCCCCCACACTGTGGGAACGGGAAGTCGGGGCACAGGGACCAGGTGCTGGGGCGGGGGGACCAGGTGTTGGGGCGTGGGAGCTGGAGGTCAGGGCGTGGGGACTGGGAGTCAGGGTGCGGGGAGCAGAGGTTGGAGTGTGGGAGACAGAAGTCGGGGGGCAGAGACTGGAAGCCAGGGTGTGGGAGCTGGGAGTTGGGGCATAGGGACTGGGAGTCGGGGCACGGGGACTGGGAGTCAGGGTGTGGGGACTGGGAGTCGGGGCACGGGGACTGGGAGTCGGGGCGTGGGGACTGGGAGTCGGGGTGTGGGGACTGGGAGTCAGGGTGTGGGGACTGGGAGTCAGGGTGTGGGGACTGGGAGTCGGGGTGTGGGGACTGGGAGTCAGGGTGTGGGGACTGGGAGTCACGGTGTGGGGACTGGGAGTCACGGTGTGGGGACTGGGAGTCGGAACGTGGGGACTGGGAGTCAGAACGTGGAACCAGGAGGTCGGAAGAGGGTGGGCAGAGCTGCATGGACAAGGTGTGGAAATTGGGGCGGAGCTCCAGGGGGAGGTTTCAGGTGATGTCATGGGAGGAAGAACCATGGGTGGAGCAGTAGGAAGAGCTTGGAGGACTGATGCAAAGGAAGGGAAGGTATCCAAGGGAGGGCAGGAGTTGGGTGTCAGGGAGGAGTAGGGAGGGGGGGAGGAGGGGAGGAAAGGATTATTGGGAGAAAAAGCACTAGAGGGGGGCCCTGCCATGTGGCCACCTCCACCTTGTACCTTTCGGGGGGCATCTTGTAAGGCTGAGAACAAACTAGTTTGAGGAACAACTTGAGGATTTTCATCTGGGGGAGAAAGGCTGGATAGAGGGTTTGGGGAAGGATCCCCACCAGCTGTTGCCTTGCTGCCAGGGCAGGGGTACCGAGGAGGTTGTGGGGAGCCAGAGAGTTGATAACAATCCTGCGCTTTTGTGTCTCTACAGGTTGGTCCTGCCAACCCACCCAGCATAGGGGATGAGGGGTTAGGACAAGAGGACTGGGAAAAAGGGGCTTTGGGGAGAACTGGGGAAAACTGGGATGGCTGTTTTTCTACTTTCCCTTGCTCTCTTTCAGTCTCTGGATCTTTTATAACAAACAGGATGTTGACACACAAAGAATGAAACTTGGCCCCCAAGGAGTCTCCCTTCTTCACCAGATCAGTCAATTCAGTTTTCACAGCATTCCAGAACATCACAGTTTTAACATCCTTGGGGGACACATTTGGGAAGTGAACAAACAGCCACCTAACAAAACGTTTTAACAGATCCCGAGAAAACTTCATCCTCCCTCCCACCAGGGCACACGCAACTTGGTCAAACACCTCCCTCTGCTGCAGCGACAACCGCACACCCATTCTGTCAGTGCAGCAGGAGCTCTGCCCTCCCTTGCAGTGAAAAACAGAACTGAAGACAAAAGCGTCCAGGAACTCTCTCCCCGCTCCTCACCAAACCTGGTGACCCTGGAACTGAAAACTCCAAGGAAGGTCCCGGATTCTGAAGAGATCTGAAGACATCTGGTGCTCTGGAGGGTTGTTGTCTCTTTGTCCCTGGGAGCACCTCTGACCCAACAGCAGCGTGCTCATACAGGGATGCTGACACTCCACAGACTGCAAATCCAAGGAAATCTGAAGAAGTCCAAAAGGACAGCCTGGTTTGCAGGAGTCCTTCAAAAGGATGCCCACAATGCTGGGCAACAGCTGACATGCCCAAGGTTGCCAAGGACAAAAGGCACAAAACAGCTTTGGGCACAGTCTCTTAAAGGAGGCAGGGACCAGGGGAAGGTACAATTCTTCAGCCAATCAGGGATACAACTGGGAGGAGATTAAAGAGGGGCTCACAATATGACAACCAATAGGAAAGACAGTGGGAGTAGAAAGGGGCACATGGGCCAATGGGGCCTCGTGGAATAGGGGAATTCATGGGAGGAGTTTAGGCAGGGGGTTGGGACAACAAGGACTGACAGGGAACTTTCTAGAACAAAGGGCAGGGCTAAGGGAGGATTGACATTTATGTAGATGGAGTAAAAGGCAGGTCTAGGGAGTGAATGACAGCCAGGTGAGGGAGGAGAAAACTTTGGGCAAAACCATCCCCCTGTGGGGAGAAGTAGAACACACAGACCCTGTGCTGCTGAAGCAGTTTTGGGCTTCATGTCTATTTGAAATTGTTTCATATATCACCCTACATACAGGGAGAAGCTTCCCAGCCCTGCTGTTTCTAAGAGCTGCCTGACTATAAAGTCTTACACTGACAGGGTCCCACAGAAATGGATGAAGAGACAGTTCTTCATCTGCTTTTGGGAACTGTCCTTGTACCCAGCTCAGGAGCCTCTGATCTGATCTCCTGAGACAGAGACAGGATGATGTTTTATCATGGACTCTAGCCTATACAGGCCTTCTTTTTGTGTTTTGGACATTGGGCTTCCCATTTCTACACAAGATTAACTCTGGAAAATTTAGAAAAAATTTAGAAAAACATTTTTTAAAAAGTCCTACCTGACTGGTACTGTCAGCTTGTAATTCGGTCTCCAAAATTCCAATCCCTGAGCAGCAGACATGAGTTTTCTGGATCTGAGCTGTTTTTCTTTTCCCTGGGGATTTTTTTCTTCTTTTCTTCCCAGCTTTCCACTGCTTCTTCCTTCAGAGAGGTCCTGACCTGGCACTAGCAGGTGTTTCTCCTCACATGGGGCACCATTTGTGATGGTTTTGGCTTCTTTATCTCTGCCGAGGTCAGCATGAAAGACACAGGAAATGTAGGATTGAGTTCGGACTTGGTTGTTTTTTATATCTTATCTATGTACCCTGAGCTCCAATTAGCACGCTAGGAAAATGAGGAAAATGGAGAGCTTCTTACTCTTTCCAAGGTTATTTAAGCAGTAATCCTCCAATAACGAGGTGACACCTCAATTATTTATGTTTCCGACACAATAATGACCATCCAAGGCCCACAATGCTGACCTTTTTCACCCAATTTTCACAGAAAGCCACCCAAACCCATGAAGAAGAAGGAGGTGAAGAAGGACTTGGACAAAGCCCAAATCCCTCCATTTTGTCTCACGTGTATTACTATATACTAAAATCTTAAATCTAAGTTTCACCCTGTGAGATCACACAACACAGGCCTCTCTCCTCTCTCCTCTTTAAACACCTTCATGATGGCAGTGGGGAAAAGCCTCTGCTGCGTGTTCACTTTGTGTTCTACATCTGATGCTTTTGAACAGGATATGAGAGACACAGTCCCAGCAGCCATGCACTTGCTTGTAAAGGATGTTCTTACAGGAATTCTCTTCTGGAATGAGTTGTCAAACACTGCAGCTTCCACAACCCCACCCTCTTGTACCAGTCAATGTCACCACGGCTTTCAAAATCCTCTGCAAAGACCTGGATTTCTTTACTTGCTCCTTTTGCTGAGGAAAGGATTTACTCAGTAATAGAGGATAAGTGATTTGGGATTCAGGAGGGCTAAGGAGAGAGCTCTGCAGAGCAGCACAACCCCAGAAATACCTCAGAGACATTTCTCAGGTCAGGATCCAGCCCTTGGCCTAGCTGGGGAGCAGGATCACAGGGATACTGCCTCAAAGTGTCTCAGAGAGTTAAAGAATGATTTGGGCTGGAAAGAACTTTAAAACCACCCAGTGCCACCCCTGCCATGGCAGGAACACTTTCCACTGTCCCAGCTGCTTCAGCCCCAATGTCCAGCCTGGCCTTGGCACTTCCAGGGATCCAGGGACAGCCACAGCTGCTCTGGGAATTCCACCCCAGCCCTTCCCCACACTCAAAGGGAGGAATTCCTTCCAAATATCCCATCTAAACCTCCTCTGGGCCAGTTTGAAGCCATTCCCTGTGTCCTGTCACTCCAAGCCTTGTCCAGAGTCCCTCTCCAGCCCCTTTACGCAACCAAAGCTGAAAACTGACTGCACAGGAAAAGCCTTTTCAAAATCCTTGCACCATCACAAATTTCTGCCATTATAAAACCAAGGATATTTTTTATTTTTTTTGTGCTCAGTATTTTTCAATCTACATTCCACAAGGGCCACAAATAAGGGGAAAAACCCCTCATTTTGACATCTACCACTCAAGTGTGAAAGTAACCTTTAGCTTTAATAGTTTATTCAGGAACTATCCCGATGTTTTTAATTAGCTAATGCCTCACTAAGATCTGCAGGCCCCAAAAGAACATAATAGTTCTATCAGCCAGCTCTGGTTTAATTTCTCTGGTTTTAATGTAGCACACCATCTCCCAGCCCACATCCCAACTGTAATTAGCATGGCTAATTACTGAAGCTGGATGAAGCATGGTTGCAGTTGCTATAATAAGTATATTTACTGTATCTCGAAGTACATTACTGATATTACAGAATTTATGATGAAGGCACAGCAAGGAAAACGCCAATGCCATTGAATACTCATGGGACTGGCAGGGAGGGGGGAGAAAAAAGGGATTTTTTTTTATGGAAATAGCAGATCTCTCCAATGAATTAGGTGATTTCCATGATCCCAAGTGCTTATGAAATTTTTGTTACGTAAAAATCTGTTCACTGAGGGGGGGAAAAAAGGGGGGGGAGAGGGAGAATACAAAAAATCTCCTTAAACAACTGGTAAATTACCACTTTAAAACAACTATTATAAAAAGGGAAGAAAATGTACTTCACAAGCTTTAAACCACATCACAATATTATTTCCTTACAGAGAGCCTATAAAGTTCAAAACCTATTAAAAATGGGTTTCACATCTTTGAGATTCGATAATAACTTCCAAAGATGTGAAATCCCTTTTTAATAGGCTTTGGATATTAACAGTAACATTTCCCTATAGGAAGATTAGAGCTGAATTTACAGATCTCCAACGATTTCAGAGCCAGTCAAGCAGGCAGAACTCTCCTCACCCTGATCTTGCACCAGGGATAAAGACACTGAACTCTCTAAATTTGTCTTTCATTGATAAATATTAATTCCTGTCAAAGATCACTTCCATAAATAGAGGGATATTCGCTCCTTGCAGCTGGATCGTGCTCTCCTGGGAGAAGTAAATGTAGCCATGTAGGTTAATTGGAAAAAAACCCAAAATTATAAGTTTAGCACGTGGTGCTACAATATCTCAGACATCCTACCATGATGTTCACCAAGCACATTGAATAAAATCTTGTTTTTATTTAAAATACTGAGCAATTTAAACACAACCTTGGCAAGGAGCAAGTGCTCACCCGCTAGTGTTTAGTGAAAATAAAATCTAGGGTTTCTTGGAGAATCCTTGGGTTACATGTATGGAAAAAACCTGCAGGAATGAGCTTGAATATTGAAGCATTTAGGGTTACAAAGCTAAGCTTAATTAATATTAATCTTCTCACATTGTTATTCCAACAGGAATTCCTTGGAATTCACAGCCCTACAGAGGGCAGGGTGTGATCACTGACTGCTGATCTTCCTGCAGGTCACTGCCCACTGCTCCTGTGCATCCTGTGCTCAGGAAATTCCCCTTGTGCACTGCATTCCCAGCCCCTCAGGCTGCTCCCGTGCCTCCCAACACTAAGCTCACATCAGCAGGAATAAGGAACAAGGCATGGAAAAAAAAAAAATCAAACTTTAAAAAAATCCCCACCTTCTGCTGAACCATTTGCACGGGATAAAAATGCCACTCATTTTGCCAGCGTATTTTTCTTTTCCCTGATCAGACAAGTCAGATCCTATTCCAGCTGGCAGAAGAAGGCCTCACCTTTTCATGATTTCTAAAATAAAGCCCAGTGTGAGCAGCTGACAGTGTGAATTTCAGAGTGACAGCAAATACTGGCACCACATAAACCTCACTATTCTTGAAAATCACTCATTTGTTTGGTGGAAGCAAATGCAAGCAGATTTGCCAGCTGTGCAATTCCACAGAGTTTTCGTGTCCGTTGGGGATTTTTTTAAGCTGTTTTAGTCATGAAGCCCAGGCTTGAGCTGTTATGGAGCCTGCCCAGGTCGAAGAGAATTTTTGCAACGACTTCAATAGGCAGTGGATTAGGCTCCAAATGAACTGAGCCTGATTAACAGCAGTGCTGCACTTGAACCTGATCTTGAGCTGGTGTTGGCACTTCAGCAGGCACTTCTTCAGAGAGAAGAGCAGCTGCTGAAGAGGGCAAAAATCAAAGAGCAATTTCCTCCACAATACAACTCATCAGAAAAAGAAAAACAAGCCTGGAAGAGATCAGCTTTCCCTGAATTCATTCAGCCCTCGCTGCAACAGGCACAGGAGAGGTGATTGAGGTTTTAAGCTCTGTACCCACACACCTATGAACATTTGTTGCCCTAAAACTCCTACAGTTTCAGGGAAAATATGGATTCTGGCATCTCTGATTGGGAGGACTCTGCATTTAAAATGCAATTTCATTAATTTAATGCTATAAATCACTTTTTCACTTTAGGCACACAACTTGACTTAGATTTGGCAAATAATTTAAGCCGCCAAAGTCTTTTTTTTTTAACAATCAGCATTGCAGCCAGCATCTGAGGAGCTGCTCATCCCACCACACTGTCAGGTTCCAATCTGGCAGAGGTCTATAAATGGCCCTGTGTGCAGGATGAGTAATTTCCCTGCCTCACAAGGGTGGCTCAGACAATATTGCTGAGCAGATGCACAGATTTGGGGCCTCCAAATACACATGTCCCTCTGACAGCTCAGAGACGCCCTGAGCCTGTTCACATCTCACAGCCTCAATGGCTCCAGTCTGGCCTTCAGACATAGAGAGGAAACTCTGCCAAAATCACTGGAATTCGTGAGGAAAACACACACCTGAGGGATCCAGCTGCGTGAGGGGCATGAGGGACTCACCTGGTTCAGACACACCAGAGTGAGCCCATCATGTCCCTTTCTCCTGCTCTGTCACACCCCTTCCCTGCCTGGAATCAGCAGGATTTGCTAAAAATCCCCCAAAGATCACCAATATTCTCCCTCCATCTCCCTGGTGGGGCCACATCAGGGATGGGGTTTCAGTGGGAGGAGCAGAGCTGTGCCTGGGTGCTGCCTCTCATTTTCACAGACCTCTTTGCCACCCTTGGAATTAATGCTCAGCCTCTGCTGCTCATTTCCCCTTCATTCTTCCCTCACAATAAACATTTCCAAGGCAGTCCACACCAGTAAGTCCTGAGCCTTAATGGCCTTAAGGTGAAGGAGGGAAGGTTTAGATTTGATTTTGGGAAGGAATTCTTCTGGCACCGTTTCCCAGAGGCTGCCCCAGGATCCCTGGAATTGTCCAAGGCCAGGTTGGACAGGGCTTGGAGCACCTGGGACAGTGGGAGGTGTCCCTGCCATGGCTGGATGAACTTTCAGGTCCCTTCCCACCCAAATCACTCTGTGGTTCCAAGTGTGCCTGGGACACCTGTTAATTACATCTCTGACATGGAAAATAAAACTATATCATTAATATTATTTGGGAGAATAATACTTTTTACTTAATCTCTTCAAACCTACTTTTCACAAGGAGCTGATGCAACAAACATATTCCATAAAGCGCTCCTGAGTTCATGTAACACCACCCAAATAAAACATGACATGAACATTTAAATAACCCACCCAATGCTAATAACCACTTCTAAAGAAACACTTTTCTGTATTATTATTATTATTATTATTATTATTATTATTATTATTATTATTATTATTATTATTATTATTATTATTATTA
>VZUI01056404.1:0-21382 GCA_013401135.1 Cettia cetti | reverse complement strand
AAAAAAAAAAAAAAAAAAAAAAAAAAAAAAAAAAAAAAAAAGGTACAAGACTGTTCTTTGTGTATTCAGCTTGCTAACTGTCATGATTTTATGAGGAGTCTCCTGACACCTGGCATTTTTCTTAAAACCCTAGACCTTGGAGTCATATGGATCTACCAGAGTTCCAGCATTAATTAAGAGAAGAAGGTTTCCAGCCAGTATGGATGTGCAAAAACCTGAAAATGGTGAACCCTGAGAGTAGAAAAGAAGAGCCCTTAAACTGCTTGTAAAAAAGCTCATGTATTAGGAGGTAAAATCCTAATTTCTGGAGGGAAGGGAGGCATGGAGGATAGAAAAGCCTTGCCCAACATTGAGTTATGATACCCCTGCCCCTGCAAGACATCCTCTGAAACTCAGCCCTCTGTTTTTATTGTGTAAGGCTAATTGGAGCTAGAAGCCGTCCAAACCTACAATAGGAAATGAGATTTGGGAAAACCCACACCCAGCAGACAGGATTAAAAGCAGTTTCCTTGAATCCCAGCCCATTTCTTGCAGTCGAAGTTTCAGGTGTGCCGATTCCATTCTAAAATTTCAAATTATGAAGTGAAAACAAGCAGAAACATAACACTGTCCCTTATTCAGCTGACAAGTTAAGAGAGGAATTAGAGAGACACCAACAGCCTGTAGGCTGCCACTCAGGCCTGTCCTATCTGGGTCTGTCCAGCTGAAGGACTAATAACATCTTCCACAGTGCTCCAGGTGACTGAGAAACTCTCTTTAAAGACAATTGCTGCTGCCAGTCTCTTCTGCCACAGATAGGCTTGTCAGGATGAGGGTTTTTTGGTTAGTACAGAAAACTCTTTCCATAGAGTTCCCGTGGGGATCAGAGAGTGGCTAACCCAGATCACAGGACAGGCCTGGCTCAGCTCAGTATTTTTTCCCGTGTCGTAACAAACATTTGATAACAGTGCAAACCTGCATAAGCAAGTCAGCCCGTGGCAAAAAGAGAAATCCACTGCAGCTGGGTGGTTTCTGTGGTGCAATCCCGTGTAACCCTGCTTCCCCTCTGGCAGTCCTTGCTCCGAGACACCTTATAAGTAAAACAAGTTTGTGAGGCCCAGACAAGAGACCACTTTGTAAAGTAACTTGTGTGTGCATGACTTGAAAGAGCAAGAAAGTGCTCTTAGGACACGTTATTACAGGAGCTGGCAGCAGGTAAAGGCTCCTTTCCTGTTTCAGCTGGTCTATTACTAATGTGATTGCAGCACCTTAGATGTCAGCTGTGAATTAGGACTCCCCAAGACCTAGAGGTGGTCCTGATCCTAAAAAGACCATGTGTGTGGGGAGTCTTCTCAGCAGAGCAGATAAAGCAGCTTGGCTCTCCAAACACCTTGGCACGCAGTCAGAGCTCACTGGAGAGCCCAGAGTCTGTTCCTGTGGATCAGGGAGGTACCTGTGTGAGCAGTCACACTCCTGAGCAGGGCTGGAAGGCACCTGCATGTGGCTGCAGCTGAATACAGCAGAAGCACAGCCTCTAAAACCTTGCAAGGTCTGAGTCTGTTCTCTGCAACTTCTCTGTTATGCACCAATCCTGGAAGAAAAGTGTTGGGTTTTTTTTTCTGCTGGCAGCTTGGGGTTGTGCAAGTGAGCCCAGGGTAGGTTTGTACCAGACATGGGGCATCTGCTGGAGCAAGGTCCCAGCCTGGGCTGCCAGAGCTCTCACTGCAGAGCTGTGACCATGGGCTGAGCCATCAGGAGCTGCTCTGCCTCACACCTCACCTGCCCTCACCCTGCACGGCCATCTGCCACCACGGCCACTGCCCTGCTTTTGGAGGAGCTGACCTACTTTGGGCAGGGATGCCAGAGTTTGCATTCTCCTCCCCACTTCCACCAGCTGGGGTTTGTGTAGGGCCTCCAACACTGCTCATTACAGGGGTGGCAGCAGCTCGGCTGGAATATGCTTCCCTGAGATCAAAGCACCATGCAAAAATCCCATATTCAGTCTATTTAGTAGAGATCAAATAACATCTATAAAGCACAGGATTTTTTTAAACTCTACTGCTCCTACATTGGGCAGCTGCTTATCTCTTATATTGCGAAGACCTGCCTTTCAACTACAGGGAGCTGGGGAAGAAAAAAAAGGCATTTTTCATAGTTTTTCCTTTTCCTGACTTTCTCTCCCATCCTTCTTTTAGCCCCAGCAAGCAGGAAACTAAAGGAGCACTCAGACTGTCTGCACCTGCTACTACTTCTATCACCTCATAGCAACCAGCCAACCTGTGCTTATGGAATATAATAATCATGAAATATAATAATCACCCATTCAGGAAAAAAATATCTGCAAAACTAGAGCACTGTATCAGCAAAATAGGAGTTTTCTGGCCAAAAGATCTTTGCTAAAGAAACCCACCCAAATTTCCCAAGCATCCCACTGTGAGAAGACACTCATAGGGTGTTTATATTGTTACAGCAGCCACAATTTCTTGCCCTTTACACCAGCCCTGCTCCATGGACATGGGCTGTTTTCCCTCACTGGCTCATCAGACTGATTAAGAGAAGAGACTTTATTTCCTTCCACTTTCCTGGAATGTTTGCTGTAGTGTCTGCAGGCAGTAATTTGGGGTCCAGACAGGCTGGGAGGGGTCTCTGAAGGGCTTTGCAAGGCTGTGCTCAGCATATTAAACAGTCACTGGTGGAGGTTTATGGCAGGATTTTCCAGGTAGGAAAGGGTAATATCATATGCTATGGGAAATTTAAGAAGGGGAAGGATAATTTGGTAAATAGTTTATACAGGCACCCACTGGGGAGAAAGAATAGTTATACGGTTAAAATACTGGCTTTGTACACAGCTCTTGGCCTTTGGCTTTTCCAGAGGCTTCCTCTATAACCTCTGACAAAAATCACTCAGAGAAAATTGTTTTTGAAGCTCTTTAGGCAAGACAAAATAATGAAGAAATTGCTTTGGAGACCTGTCTTGCATTCGTGCCTACTTTCCCATATGTAAAAATGAAAGCAGTAATGTTCCTTCTCCTCCATCCTTGCTGTGCCTCCCAGCTCCAAGGGGCAGGGTGGGCAGTGCTGCTGAGCACAGGCTGCACTCTGCACCCAGCTGCTCTTGGCAGGAGGGGCTGTGCCAGCCTTGGGAGGCACCAACCAGAGGATGTCTGGGAAAGGACCAACCTGGTGGCATTTCACCTCTGCCGGGCACAGTTCTGAGGTGGGGAGAGCACAACCTGCAGCTCTGTAAGGGCTCTACCCTTCCCAGGTCCCTGCAGCTCCTTATGCAGGGAAAGGAGCAACTCAACAGGTTTGGGAGGGGTTGGTGCATTTGTTTTTTTTCTTGATTCCACCTGGTCTGAAATCACTCAACAATATTCTTTGATGCTGGGAGGGAATAGCTGAAGCCTTGTGAAAAATCTTTACTAAAATACTCCAGGTTGCTCATTTTAGCATATCAATTAATTGAGACATTTGGCATAAATTCTGTAGCAATTCTCCCCAAAGACTTCAGCAATTCGATCTCCTTTTTTTTTTTTTCTAAAGCACTGTATACTTTAATTAATAGTTTTTATATTTTAGAATAGCCAAAGGCAAGCTTCTTTAACCAGAAAAATGTATATATTGACACACCTTTGAGGCAGTAAACTTTTCTGCATATTAATATTGAAAAGAAACTCATTAATTAGGCAGTCTCACACACAAATCTTCTGATAGAATAAGTGCATTGAAAGTTTTAGATCACTTGGGACAAGTTCTGCCTGGAGCAAAGCTGCAAAGTTAATGCTCTGTATTAACTGCAGCAATCAACCCCCAAAATGGCTGCATCCCTCAAGGCCAGTCATTCCATTTGATCAGGTTGCAAAGCAAATTAGCATTCTCTTTGCCCTGGCTATGATGTTTCCTATTCTTTTCATGAATGATTTATTGGTGCCCCCTGTCCAGGATATGCTTGTTTTACCATCCACCTTTCCAGGGATGTTTGTCCCAGCAAAAGGTGTCCCCTGGGGTTTTGGTGCTGCCTGAAACCTGCACTGGGGGTTACTCCTTGCCCTGAAAAGCAGCATTTGCTGTATGGTGGCAGGAATTTGCCTCTTGACTTCTTTCCCATTCATCTTCCTTCAAATTCTGGCTCCTTTATTTTCTGTCTTAGCAGAAAAGCTGACAGAATTCAGGGAAAGCTGTGCCTTTGCAAGGAGGTGACAGCCAAGGGCTGCAGAGGTGACTCAGTAGCTGATCATCTCGCATGGTGTCTTGCAAAAACACTTATGAGGGAAGCAAGAAGTCCCACCAGGGGTGCTTGTCACATCCTCTGGGGTGTCACACAGGAACTGCAGGGCAGAGTGGCTCCAGGAATGCCCTGTGGGGCTGCCCCCATCTCCTCACTGGCAGAGCTGAGTGGGATGCAGCAGGACTCCCTCAATCCCTCTTGGATTGGAGACTTCAGCCAGGGATGGTTGTGGGGGGAAGTGTCCAGTCCTGGAGTCACTGGAAGTTTCCCTCCATTCTGCACTTCAGGTAGAGACAAAGAGTTCTGCTGCAGCAATCTTTCTCTTGGAGATTCTTCAGCAGCTTCCATTTTTTATTTTGCTTTGAGGATAGCTGCAAAAAACTGCTGTTGGAAGGATGCTTTCATCCTCCTCTCTCCCAAACCTCTGCACTGGCTTGAAAAGGTTCTAGAAAGACAAAAGTCCTCCCCACTTCTCTTTTCTCACTTCCTACTTTGTGAAAACCTGTTATCAGTAAAACCCTGCCTGATTTCCAGGAAAACTCTCCTACAAGGTACGGAGGAGACAGTCACTGGCTAAAATCTGAGTCATCTTTCCCACACATTCCTGAGCTTGAATCACCCTGGCAATCTCAACATAGTTTGTTGTTTTTTAGGGTTTTTTTAATTTATTTTTTTTAATTTATTTTTTCTTCTCCTGTAATTATTGACAAATACATGGAGAATTGATTCTAATGATCTCTACTAACCTACTGTACAGACCTGATGCATCATGTATTTTAAGAGAACTGAACTTCAGGAGGGTTCTCAGCATGAGCATGAACTTCATCAGCTGTATTTTGACTGCCATGTAAACTTATGCTGATTTTCATGAATTATTGCTTATTTTCATCTGTGCAATCAAGCCTAAAATAAAATCTGTGTCAGCTGATGTCCAGTGAACAGTGACATGAGGACTGGTCTCATTAGCACTCGTGGGAGATGCTGGTACAGCCTGGGAAGAGAACGTGAAGCTTCTGACTTCTTAAAATTTAATGAAACAGTTTATAGGGCTTTGATCCTCTAAGTTATCTTTACTTACAAGAAGACTCATGAAAGTCAATGGGACCTATTTAGAATATAAAAAGTTAAACAGGGGAGTCAGCCTGTGCAAGATCTATAGCAGCCAAACCGATATTACCTTGTACAAATGCCACAACATTTTCTAAAAATTAATAAATGAACAGATTGTTTCCTTATCAACAAACATTGAAGGCAATTGGATTCTCTGTGGCTATTATGAGTGTCTCTCATGGGCAGGGGGGAGCTTTCAGCAATGAAGTTGAATACCTAAATTTGGTATTTTGAGCTGCTCTATGCATCTCTCCTGGTGGCTTAGTTTATCTTTAAGGTTCTTGAGGATGGGTCAATAATCCTATAGAATTGCTATAGCTGTCAATGAAGTGCCTCTGGCCATTTTCATAGGTTTTAGCCATAGTTTAACAACAATTTATTTGAGTGAAAATGGTGCAGGAATGGAAAAAAATATTCCTTGCCAGCTGGAGTTTTGCCATGAGCATCTCCTCTCCTCTCCTCTCCTCTCCTCTCCTCTCCTCTCCTCTCCTCTCCTCTCCTCTCCTCTCGTCGTGTTTTCAAATTTTTCTTTCAGTTTGGGGAATAATTTTTGATGTTGCTGAAAACAAAACTGTTTAGCTTTTTTTTTTTTTTTTTTTTTTTTTAAATACTTTCAGCAAAACACATTGAACAGATTTGGCTTCCTCTGCATGCAGGTTTGAAACATTTTAAAATTCTCAAATATTTTGAGGCAAGAGAAATCTCTTTCTACCCAGCACAGCCATCTGCTTGCTAGAGTAATGCTCATTTTCTTGCTTATTTTACTCCTGTCTTCCATCTGATATTTGATTCTGATACTGAGTATCTCTGGACAGGGACTTTACTGTCCTCTACAATCATTCAGCACTCTCTGTTTAGGGTATTATTTTCATGTAGATGAGAAGTAATTATAATGGATCTGAAAATGTATATTTAAGTTTAACGGCTATTTAAGATTCCCCATTCAATTTCATAGAATAATTAGCAAATCTATAGAGAGCACTAATTTTCAGTCTTTTCTGAGGTTAATTTCTGCAGGGTTCAATCACAGTGCTAAGTGTATTTTCTAGAAGCTTCTAGAAACATTTTTCTTGGTCATCCCTCAGGACATAAGATTTTACTGGCCTTGATTATTTGACTTGTTGAAGCTGAATGTAAAACCCCTTGGAAAAAAATTGGCTAAAATATTCTGCAATTCCTTTTAGATGCAGAGATTTTGCTCAAAGTATTCAAGCCTAGAAATATGAATTTTTTTCCCAAAGGAAAATGGAATTTTTAGCAGGACTCCCTGACTGCTGCTGGTGGGGATGTCATGGGGACAGTCACCACCGTGGCAGTTCTTTGGTGCCTCCCGTGGCCTTTGGTGAAAAGTAGGAAGTAGTAAAATCCCTGAAAACATAATTAATACCAGTAAAGTTGTGATCAGTACCTTAAAACATTTGCAAATTTTCAACTATTCCAGGTAATAAAATCTCCCAGAGTCTTTTAATTCCCTTTGCCATAGAGATGGAGCTGGTTGTACCATCACCAATTACAGCAGGTTAAATATTCATGTGGCGTGTGGTGAGGACAGCCCAGCTCTTCAAGACCACGAGGCTGTGGAACTGGGAGCAAGTTCCATCAGCTTCAGCTTGCTCATAGCAATTTACTAGATAATGCAATTAAAAAAAATCTATGGTTTAAAAAAAAAAATTATAGAATATTATCTATTTCTCCCTAATATCCCTTGGACTTGGTACCCAATTTCAAACCATTTGTCAGTGCATTGAAAGATATTAAGTGCTTATAAGTCTTAGGAAAAGAGGTGCCTGGGTTCAGGAAAATGATTAAGGAAAATGATTTTGTCAGTGCTCCCACTGAACCTGCTGCATGAGCTCATCCCCTGTGAGACATCAATAAATCGAGTCAGTCACTCCTGAGCTTTATGTCCAAGGGCTACGTTGGTTCTGCTGCTCACGGGACTCCACTTCTGAAAATGATTCATCCCATTCATGCACTCCTACACACCCAGGCACTTTCCCTGCTCTCACCACAAGCACTGCTCTGCAGGATGATTTTCTGCAGCTGCCTAGATACCCTCATGATCTCTCCTTTTTCAGTGTCCCCTTTATCTCTGGGTAACAGGCATCACCTCTTCCTTCCATCCTCCCCTGCTCTGCTTTTATGCCATCCAGATCTTCCTAATTCCCAATCCCCTTCATTAAGTAGTGGTATTAAGGTGATTGACTGTGCACACACTTCCTTTTTTTGTGGTCGTATTTAAGTTTTCCCAACAAATGTCCCCCAAATACTGTCACAGTTGCTTTAATGCTTTCTCAACATTATATACTATTGCATGATCCATTTTTAATTCCACTTAGGACCCAGCTCTGCAACTTTGCCTCTGTGCATGTGAAATTTTTCTGAAGGCCTTTAGAGTACTCCTCTTTAGGGTCTATTGATTTGGAAATCACCTTCTTATCAACAGCAGATACAAGTGGAAAATTATGTCAGATCTTTACTTCAGCTTAGATGACTTTAGAACATTTCTCCTACCAGTTCACTTTTTTTTTTTTTTTTCCACACTTTTTATCCTTCAGAAGAAATGGGGCAGAGGGCAAAGGTGCAAGCTGCCTCATGGTTGAACTTCCCCAAAGTGCAGAGGTGTGGGTACGCCTGTTAGGGACACAGGGGTTAAATCTTTTATAGGGATCTCTGACTTACTTTTCCCTAGAGCTTGTGTAATGTCTCCTCTTATATTTCCTCTCATGTTTTCATCCTGCAGTTTGAGGTAAAATCATCCTGAAGTCTCCCACGCCCTCCTTGTCATCTTTGCTTGCTGTCATCTCAGCTCTTCTGAACCTTTCAATACTTGCAAACCCACTTCCACCTTCTTTAGTGTCTCTCACCTCTTTTGCACAAGCCTGTGACCTTCTGCCCCCCTGGCTTTCATTACTCACCAGGCTTTGGCTGTGTCAGATGTTGAAATCTCCTCAGTGTGCAGATGCTGTGAGTTCCCCTTCCCAGGTTGTCATGGTTCTTCTAAGAAAACAACTGATCCTGTTCCTACAGCAAATTGCTGTGGGACCATCTGGGGCAACCCAGCCTTCTTATCCAAGATCAGATTAAGGCTAGAACCAAAAAAGACTGGGCCTCAGACTCTGGGGATCCTGAATCCAAATTTGTCTATTATGGCAGAATGAGAAATCATCAGGCAGATGCACAGTTTTATTTATCTCCAGTCTTAGTCATTCCCAGCAACTTCTCAACACTCTGTACTGAGATCTTCAGTAAGAGCCATCAATATGCCACAGGAAGGGACCAGGAAAAAGTGAGGATCCTCACTGACATTTCTTGAATGGCCAACAATTTTTTGGTTAGATTGCTACAACAGCCCTTCCTAGGAAGGTGGCAGCAGAAGAGGGCAAAGGACTGCACATGGTACCCACAGGGACCTCGAAGAAAACCTCTTCTCAACTCCAAAAAAGGAAACAGATTAACCTTACAAATGAAAAAGTTTGTGTGTCTGAAGTGAGACACACAAAGAGAGGGAAGCTGGCGCTTTTTTTTTTTTTTTTTTTTTTTTTTTTTTTTTGTGTGTGTGTGTGTGTGTGTAATATTTTTTATTGGATAGGAAGTGCTCTCTAGGATTTTCAGAAAGAAACTCTCAAGAGGAGCTGGGGTTGTAACATCCTGAGCAACTGAGTGCAAATTCATGTTTCTCCTTGTAGCCTTCTCCAAGGACAGCCTGTTTGCCTTTTCATGAAGCTGGCTTTCTTTTCCTGCTCTCTGCTCTGGGCTTTTCAGGGCTGCCCCTGTTCCCTTGCAGCTGGTTCTGCTGTCCACATTCTCAGCAGCTCCCAGCACAGGGCTCCTCACGACCAAACCAGTGATTTCCTTGCAGTATTTCCCATTGCACCACCACATTGCAATCCCCCAGAGCAGTCTCCAAAGAGCTGTACAATTTTAATACAAATATTTGAAGAGTGGCTGTGCATCTGAAGGAGCAGTGCTGGGCTGGGTTTGGCAGATGTGCAGGTAGCAAGCTTGGGTGGGTGCGGATTTCTGCCTGAATAATTAATCCATCCCAGAAGTGCTATTTGAGGCTTGGGTGTCAGAGCAGATTTTGTTGAATTTTAATATTTCCTGTAACTTACACATCACATCCTTGCCCAGTTATGGTTTCCTCTGTTCTCTGGAATGATACCACCTTCCTCTCACTGGCAAGTTGTGGCTCTGTGAACATGTTAAATCTCTCATCCCATTCCAGAGTATTTTCAACCCTCCAGCAAAGTGTTTGTAATCTTGTCACCGTGGTTTGATCTTCCAACACCCGGCTGAATAAACTTGCCTTGTAACAGCTCCTCTAAAGGAAAATGGCAAATGACACACCCAGGGAAACAAAGCACTGAGTAACAGACACATTACAGGCACATTTAAAGTGCAGGTCTCAAACTCCAGTGATTGTGGGTTCTCCAGAACCGTTTCCATCCCAACAATCCATCCCAGAGCTACAAGTCATTGGAGCAAGGTGGGGATAGTGAGAGAGGGGGAGACACCCTGGATAAATGAGGCAGCTCCAGGGGCTGCCCTACACTTTCAACGTTGTGTGATGAGCTAAGAAAGAAAGAAAATAAAGCAAGCAAAGTGTATGGGAAGCACATTTCTTGTGGCAGTGACACAGTGGTGCTCGGGAAAGCTCATGCACGTGTGGCTTCATGTGCAATTGTGAGGGAACGTGGTCCTTTGCTGCAACAGCGAGTGCAGTCACGATTACTAGGGTGAAAGTGTGGGCCTGAGGTTCCAAGTACAAAAATGCCATTTATACCTTTGTTTAGGGAAAGAAAAAAAGGACATTAAACTGCAGGGGTTCCCGCTTCTTGGCAGGAATGGTAGAGTTTTGTCACAGCACAAATTTGTGAATCCCCTCAAGGCATTATTCTCATGCACCAACAGCAGTGAGGTGATTCCGGCTTCTTTGGCAAAGTGACCACTTTCTGTAGACTCTGCTCTGTAAAAATAAACTGAATGGAGTAGTTCTTTCCCTTCAGATTTTTCTCACTCAGGAAACACCTATGCCCAAATCCTCAGCTGGTGTAAATCTGCAAAGCTCCTCCAATTTCAGTAATGCAATGCCAAGTTCCTCCATCAGAGAATGTGACCTGTTATTTTGGCTGAGCCTGCAAATCACCAATTCTGTGTTTTTGCACCAATTGTTAGGTGGCTAATCCTCCAATTTGCACATGTGGACAGTCTGAACGCTCCCATGTGAGTTTTTGCCTGAGGAAAACTGCAGCCAACACAAAGTGAGTGGGCAAGGCCTAGGTGTGTAATCCAGAGCGTGCAAATGTGGAGTTCAGCTTTTCCCCAAACGCAGCCCTTTAAATCCCTGCAATCTCCTCACACACAAAATCCACACTCACAAAACCAGCTGTAAGAGAAGAAAAGACAATGAGGTGCATTGTGGAGGCAGTCAGTCACATCTCCCCCTCTGCTCCCCACCCTGGGCTGGCACAGCCTGGGAGTCAGCTCTTAGGGGAGCACAGGGAAAACACACACCCACAGGAACGACTCAAATAACCCCACTCCCTTAAATCCCACAGGATTTTGGTGGTTTCAGTTAGGGACTTCTTTTCCATTTGGGCTTCTCCATTCCAAAAGAGTATTTCAGCCTGAAGTTTTAAGGGGAAAAAGGAAATTTATTTTTCTGGGTATTTTTTCCACCTCGTTGTGTTCTCCCAGAGAGAGGAAAGCCATTGTTACAGCAAGAGACAAATATTAGGTCTAAGAACTATCAAAAGTGGAGCCTAAATTGAAGATGATGTGCAGACACCTTCAGCTGAGGTCAGTGGAGGCTCTGCTGTGCCCAGCTGTGAAGAGGAAAAGTTTCCTACCCAGGGGCTTAAACCCTATACCAAGTAAATTTTTCATTAGGAAAAAACAGTGGAGGGTTTTTACTTTAATTGTTTGACTCATTCCTGAGAATAATTGTCCAAACCACTCAGGATAATCAGAATTATCAGCTGGCTTGCTAGGGCCCAGTGTGTTCAGCAAAGGCATCTGGGGCTGACTCCGCCTGCAAGCACAACCCCTGGCCAGTGTGGAAGAGCTCACCTGTGTAGTTAGGTGCCGCACTTTATTTATTTAGTGATAAAACGTTGTAAAGAATCAGGAGCCATTGAACAAACACCTGTGGGATGAAGTGTGCCTGCTGAGCACTTCTGAGCTGCTCAGGGGAGCAGAACCCCCTCCTGATTGGTGCTGATTCCTGGTACCAGTCACCATGTGAGGAGGCAAGAGCAGCTCTTCTGTTATTTCCATTTTCCTTCTTCCAAGCAGCCTGGAGTTATGACATGTCCAGGACTCTGGATCTGTTCCTGGACATAGCGCTGGGACTATGAGATCCTTGTCTTTCAGGACTGGAAGAGCCAAAGGAGGAAAAAGGCAGCTTTGCCCCAGGGATGCATCCCTCAGGGTGCCATTGCTGCCACCACAGGAGCAGTGAGGGAGCTCTGGGCCATCTGCATCCCCTCCCTGGAGCACTCGTGGACAGGCAGAGGATTTGTGTGACAGAGCCCTGGAATGCTGCTGATCCCAACAAACACAGCTGCACTGGGAAGGAAACAGGGTGATCCTGGCATGGTGCCTCCTGAAGCTGCCTGAGCCAGGCTCCCCAGAGCCCCTCATGTGGCAGCACCTGGGAAAGATGGAACCATTCCTTGGCCCCTGCAGCAGGCACAGCTCCTTTGGGGTATCTGGAAAACACAGACCAGCAAACCATTGCTCTACACCCAAGTACATCACACAGGCATTTAATTAGTTTTGTAATTCCTGAGCATTTAGGAGCCTCCATCTTCACTAATTTGCCTCAATGCAGCATCAGATGGTGTTTGAGCACATCCAGGAAGTATTAACATAGGGGTAAAGGGCTTCTAAAAATATGATGCCTGTCAGAGAGGGTTAAATTTAAAGTACAGTGGGGTTCGGATTTTTTTCCTTCGGTGTATTTTGTTTTTGCCAGAAGCAGTACTCTTGAAGAGTGCAGTAACCTGTCTGTGTCTTCAGAAAATTACAGGTGTTTAAGTGGGTTGTGCTAAAGGCATTCTGGGAGATAATGGGCATTTTCTACCCCTCCAGGTCCTGCTGCTGTTGCTGGGGCTGCTCCTTACCCCATCCCTGGGGAGTGCTGGCAGATGCTGCAGGTGAGGGTCCCCCCACCCCATCGGGCAGGTCCAGGCACTGAGCTGAGGCTGGGGTGATGTGCTGAGATGGTTTGCTGGAGCTGCCTGTGAAGCTGCAGCTCAGGACCTGTCCTAAGCACTCACCATCACCACAAACCCCATTCTGGCCTGTCCTAGGGTGCAATGGGTTCTCATCTCCCTTGCCTTGGTGGCTTCTGATTTATTCTGATTTAACTCCCAGCTAGTCTGTACTTCTGGGCAAACCCACTGCAAATGCAGTCAATGAAACAGAAATGCTGCCTGCAGTTTGTAGCTCGGTCTGCCAAAATAAAAAGGGTGAAAAGATCATACCTTTCCTAGAAAGGTTACCTCCAAGACTTCTACTTTCCTTTCTACCTGCCAGCTAGAAAATATCTTTTGCCACTGTTGCCCCTCCTTTTTAAAAGATCTAGAGGCACAATACATCGCTTGGAAGAAATTATCTGGTTTAATCTTCCTCCCCATTTTCTCCCTTCTACATTTTTTTAAATGTAACCCTTAAATATTCAATTCCATCTTTAAAACTATGTCTTAATGTCAAGCTAGAGCAAGGATGTCAGTCAGAGCCTGTCAGGTCACCAAAGACCCAAAGTGACCTCAGCAAGCCCTGCTCAGCCAAACACCTCCTGTTCTGCACTGCTGCAGTGAGGATTGAGTGCAGGGACACCGGGGAAGGTCACAGGGAAAGAAAAACGCTGTAGGGAGTCTTGGAGGGAAGTTTCCTTCTGGGACACCTCAAGCAGCTGCTTAGCACAAGTATTAATAACCTGCAAAAAGAATAAAAGGGATGGGTGAAGCACAACAGGAGGCCCTGCCTGAATTCCCAGTCGGGTTTTGCACACACGAGTGGTGATGATTCACTGTCTGGTTTTCACTTTGTTCCCTTCCTTCAGCATTCAGCAGTTTCCTCACTCTGGTAAAGCCCTGCCTGTCCTTTCACTTTATGTGAACTTAAAGGTTTTTTAATCTGGCTACATTATTAGCAATGACCCAAACTCCAGAGAACTTGACCCACACTTTCTCTCTGTATATTTAATTTAATTTCATTGACTTATGATAGAAATTATTTGAATACTTTCAGAGAATAAATGAGAAAAGTATTATTACAGTTTTGTCAGATTTCTCCTCGCCACTGATAGGGCATTAACATTGGAAAGCTGATCAAAAATATCCTCTTGGAAAGAGATACATAGCAAAATGAAATCAACCTCCTTCGTTCCCTTCCTGTTTTTGCAGACATCTTCCCAAATTAAAACTGTCACCAAATGTGTCTATTGAGCTATGGCAGGTCCTGCAGGGATGCTGCTCCTGAGCAAACCATTCCTGCTGCCAGCCCGTTGTCCCTCTGTCTCCTACAGGAGTGTGGCACCGGTGTGACACGGGGCTCCCCACAGCCTCGGTGGGGTCAGGATCTGCTCCTTCTTACTGCTGATGACAAAAGCGTGGGTCTGATAACCCTGACAGGGAGAAGAAGAGGCAGGATAAGACCTGCACACATTTCTTGGGCTATTTTTTACCCTCTGTGACTCTAAGCCAAGCCTCAAGGCAGACAGGGGAGAGGGCAGGGCGGCTGCTGCTTCTGCTGCCGCCAGCCAAGGACAAGGGAGCAGGTTGTCCCTGGAGAAATCCCTGCTGGACTGTCAAAACCCACAGCTAACTTCCTGATAAGCCACATTTTTCCTGCAATGGTTTAGTTTTAGTCAGAAACAAAACATTACCTTGTGTTTGGCCACAAGGAGGGAGGGGAGCTGCTCCTCTTGTCTCACTTGCTGGGAATTTCTTTTTTTTTTTTTTTATTTTTTTATTTATTTATTTTTTATTTTTATTTTATTTTTATTTTTATTTTTATTTTTATTTTTATTTAGAACAGTAAAATCTTAGTTACAAAAATCTGCATACTTTTTACAGCAGCTCACTAATTTGATTCCCAGACTTTCAAGCTGAATGTTTTAATTGTCTCTGGATGTTCTGAGCTGCAGCTGGAGGGTTCTCATGCACACCTGAACAGCTTCCACCAGGGGAACACTGCCCATGGTAGGTGCTGTGTTCAGGTCCAGGTAATCCTTGGACTGTTCCTCCTGCACATTTCAGAGGTGATGCTGTTGCCTCAGGAGGGCACCCACTGTGAGGTGTTTGTCCTCTCCTCTCAACACCCAGAGAGCAGCCCTGATTCACAGAGTGTTATGCTCAGTCTCAAAGAGATGACTTTAATAAGACTTTTAATTTAAAGGGGGAATAAAATTACATTTTCTTCTCATCTCAGCCTCGGTTTCCTTCAGCTCTCAGCAGGCAATGGCTTGGGATACTCATTGCTCTCAGTAATTTCTTTCAGGAGCCCCTTATTTTTATTTTATGCATCCCCTAATGTAAGTCTCCCCCAATTTTAAAGGAGGAAAATTAATTTGTTTCCTCTTGATAGCAGCGTGCCATCAAACTGAGCTCTAGGTAGTACACACCTGGGCAGTGGCCTGGGCCTGCAGTCCTGCAGGGCTTCTTCAGGAATAAGCCTTGGTGAATAATTTATTTTTCAGCTGGGCTGCTGGGAGTCAAGGGGAAATTCAGTTTAATTCAAACCCAATCTCCCTCCTTCCCTGCACTCGTGTGTGTGTTTTTGCTGTGCTTAACCAGGCTGCACAATGGGTACTTCTGCTGCTCTAAGCCATATTGTATGTCATTTTTCTTGTAAGTTTTTATATTTCTGTCCTCAGTGCTGAGCTTTAAGACAGCAGCTATGCAGGAGCCACTCTCTGCATCCTGCCAAGATGCCACATAAATGTGGGGACAAAAATTTGCTTGGGCTGCTCTTCCTCCCCTGCTTGCTGCTGCAGGCAGACCCGAGGCCAGGGTGGGTGGCCAGGGAGTGGCCAGGGAGAGGCCAGGAGTGCATGGTCACTCTGGCAGAGGGAAGTGCCCACAGGAAGGGGACAGGAAAGTTCTTCGAGTTCTGTGCAAAGAGGAATCAGGAGCTCCAGAGCCCACCCAAGTTTCACTTCCTCCGAAATGGGAACTGGGAGGATCTCACTGGCCCTGACCTGTGCAGCCCCTGGGACCTAAACTGGGTCCTTGACCCTGTTCTGAGAGGTGGGGAGGGCTCTGTTCCACCCTGCACATCTTCTGCCCAGTGCTGCAGCTCCAGAGTTCAATGAGTTAATATATTGCAAAAGGAAGTTTCTTGCCATTGCTAACGTGGCCTGATGGGGCTCCTGGAGCGCTCCACAGGCACCAGCTTGCTGCTGTTCTTTACAGAAAAACTGCTGCAATTTTTAGCCCAACATCCTCCATGGCCACTTTATTCCTCTGCAGTACAGTGCAGTGTTTCTTTTTCAGCCTCCATATGCTACACTCTGCTATTAATGGATTTTTGTGCCTCTTTGAAGCCTGAGTTTTGCTGGGCAAGGCAGGCACCAAGCCCTCTAGGCCTGTCCATGTGGAGGAGGCTCCCAGATGATCCCAGGCTCTGTGCCATGCCTCTCCTCATGGCAGAAACACTTTTTGTGCTGTAGTGTCTCACCCATGCTCTGTGTAATGGCATTTATATTCCCTCAGCAACAAGCAGTGGCTCAGGACTGATATTTTGGAGGGATAGTTATTATTTGCTGATAACAGAGGAATTCCTGATAGAGGAAGTGCTCCTTGCACCCCAGCTCATGTCACTCTTCCCTGGGCCACCATGTCTCAGAGTAACCCAAGGTAAGAGGATGGAAAGCCACGTGCATCCTGTTTCATGGTGCTCCTCAGTTTCTACAACGTGCCCCATATTTCAGCAGAGCCTGGGAAAGTTCAGCACCCTCCTGTCCTCCAGTGCAGCAGAAAATTTCCAGGGGCCTTCCCCAGTTCAGCTTCTCCAGAAGGAACAGGGGAAAAAAATGCAGGTTTGGTCATGTTCTTTGGAGGTAAAAGATACTCAAAATGAGCTGTTCAGTTTTCCCCTTAACAAAATTAAACTGAACTAAATCTTCCCCAGCTGGGTTGGCCGAGCATTGAACTTCTCTCTGGTGAAACAGGGCTCCATGTGTCACTGAACCAGTAGGACACTATTTTGAAATGCAACCAGCTAAAACAGGCTTTGTAAGAGTTCTCAAAAACAGAAGGGCTGATTTCTTGTTACTCTGTGAAGTTATTTACAGCTAAAGTGCCTCTTCTGGGTTACCCAGGGTCACTGAGTGTCTGAATACCAGACAGGTGAGATACACTTTTATTATCTCCATTTTTTTACCATGCTTCCCATAAAAGGAATATTTTGTATATAACCTCTCCTTGCATCACACTGGGGGAATTCACCTCCCTGTGAATCAAAGCCCAGGTGAGCAGTAGAAGAGATCACCAAGGGAGGGTGTGGATTTTTATCACCAAATGGTTTTGAGAACAGGTTAGACAAAAAGGGATCCCCATAAGAAGATCTGATCCTGCCTTTGGGAACTGAGGTGAACTACATGCCTCTCCAAGTGCCTTCCAGACCTTTTCCACAGCACCAAGCCTGGAGTTACAGCAGGAAGGGGAATTTGGTTCTCTGAGTGTTTAGTTACTCTGTGAGTTCTGAATTTAACACATCATGTACTCAGGAGAGCACTGAGCACTGAGGGTGTTGCCATGCAGTAGGATTTTCCCTGGAATACAGAAGTGCCACTGTGGAGTTCTCCTGCTGAGGACAGGGCAGCATCATCAAAACTCACCTGGAAAGAGGCTGGGCAGCACCAACCACCTGGAGGGGCCCTGCTGTAACTGCGGGGTTACAGTCCCAGAAAGGAGCTTTTCCTTTTTTTTTTTTCCCAAACCCAGCTTTGTTCCCTCCTGTCAGCACCTGAACCGTGGGTATCAGGCACACCCTCGGGCTAGCATTAAGCTCCTTGACTCATGGGGAGTGATCAGGAGGGGCTGTTGCTCACCTTGCCTGCCCCCCTGCCTGCCCGGAGAGCCTCACCCAGGCATGTCTGCATGAAGCCATTAGCTCCTGTTTGATCAAGGGCAAAGCCTCCCCTGACCTGCAGAGAGGACAGGTGACAGAGCAGGGCCGTGGCTGGCCGTGTGCATGGCCAGGGGTGTGCAGGCTGCACAAGGTGTCCCAAGGGCACTCACACACCATTTCTTCCCCATGAACTGGACCTGACTGCCCCATAACTCCCAGAGAGTGACAAAGTGACGAAGCCACCGCCTGCCCTGACTCCAGTAGTCAGACTCACACCTGCTTTATGGTTTTACTTTCTCCTGTTTTAGCCAAAAAAACTATTTTAACAGAAAGCTGCCTGCATTTTTATCCCTGGTAATACTGCTTAGCTTTTATCCAGCACTTTTTATTGTCAGAGCTGAAAGTGATTTACCAAGAGGGTCAGTGTTTCCTCCCTGGGAAAACTGGGACACAAAATAATTTAGCATAAGTTGTATTATTATGGGTTCACATTTCTAAAAATTAAAGGACCACAAAAGTGCTTTTCTCTTGATTGCACACACACTGGCAATAATGGCATATGCAAAGTTATCTTCCTAAAAAATTATGGTTTCTTGTCATCAATAGCACTGTAAAAGTGAGTCTTTGGAAGATAATGCTCCATAAATCGGAACCATTCTCTCCTGCATCTGCATTTTCTTTTTCTTTGAAAAGTTTTGTGGTAGTGGAGAAATAAAGCCCACAAACTCGAATTAAACTGGTCTCCAGCTAGCCCTCAGTAAATGTGCCTGAATCACTAGGAAGCATACAATCAAAAAGTAGAAAGAGGCAACGAAACCCCACACCAGAGACATGAAAGAGGCAACTGCAGACCCTCTGGAGCTGTAGAGCTGGGTGGTGGATTAGTCAGAAGGAGGCACAAGCTGCTAAACAGAGCATCCCCCACTTCCCTTCAGTGTACTAATTAATCAGGCATAAAAAGCTCATCAAGGAGCAGTCCAGCAATGAGAACCAGACTGAAACAAGGTTATCCTGAAGGTTAAAGACACAGGGTATTCTTTAATTCCTTAAAAAAATGAAACAAAACCCCTCTTGCCTTCCTTTCCTGACACACCACTTAAGACAACCCCCTCTTGCAGGGGAGGTGAGATTGACGTCTGTCACTGAGGCCTTAAATCTTCTCAGGAGGGGAAAGTGAACCACAAGTGCTAATACTGAGGATGGCTCATCAGCTTTGCTTTTCATTTCTCCCTCCTTTGTTTTTCAGCCTGGAGCTGTTTTTCAGCCTGGAGCTGTGCATTTGCATCTGTGGCCCTTGGTAGTTCCCTGGCTGTTGCCTTTTCATTTAGTTCACAAAAGCTCAGCTCTCCAGCAGAGTCCAGAATGAGTCCCTGCCTCCAGGAGTGCCCATGTGAGCATTCAGTTACAGGGGTTTTATCCACTCCTGGGATTGTTGATGTGCACCCAAAAGCTCAGTCATCACCAGAGGTGCTCAGCACTGGGGAACGGGGTCTTGCCTACAGTTTTGTGAAATGTTGAGGTCTGTGTGGAAAAAATGATTACATCAAATGGCAGAGTGGTTTTGGGGCTCTGGAGGATGATTATGGTTGATCTTGTACCTCGAGTGATCTTGTTCCTTGGGAAATGGCCATTGTCAAACAGGACCCCCTGGTTCCATGAGCACTGGGGGTGATGTGCACTGCTGCCATCTACTGCCATGGTCACCCAGGATGAGCCCTGGATCACGCCTTGGATTCCTTCCCGAGCCTTCAGCTCACATGGAATCTGTTCTTAGATCAGGGCTGTCGGTGGTAGGTTCTTGCAGCCTGAGGCATGGACCTGTCAGAGAAGGATGGTGTTTTTTCCAAACTTTATGTGCTTGAGGAAGGCTTTTTTTAACCAGTACATCACAGGTACTTCACTTCTAGGTGGGCATGAGAGGTGAGCAACTGTGTGTTCTCCAGCATGCATCTGTCTCCTATGAATCTCTCCAGACTACCCAAGGGGAGCAAATGCTGCTCTACCTTGGGCCAAAGGCTTTATCTACATCTAGCTAAGATAAGGCTCCACAAGGACAGCCTGAAGCCAAGCACCTCATGTTGGTATTTTTAAAGGCAGCCAGAACTCAACCCAGGCTGTGTCAGCTGGCAGATCCCATCTGGTCCCTCACAAAAGGGGCCCAAGGCCGTTGTGTCCACCCTACACTGGTCCTGTGGGGGGCTGCAAGGCAGAGCATGGAGTGCCAGGGATGAGCAGGCTGGGGATACATCCAGGATCACCCCCAGTGCCAGCAGGGTCACCCATAACCAGCCCCAAGGGTGCTGCCACAGGTGAGGGAAGTGTAAGGGGAGCAAACACTGCCTCAGGTGCACACTGAGCAGAGTAGCTACAGTCAGGTGATCCTTGGTGGAACAGTTGGAAAATCTTGAGTTTCAACAAGTGCATCTGAGAAAGAGCTCCACCTCCAATGCCCAAAGAGGAAATTCACTGCTTTGGGTACAACTTCAGCATTGACTGGTGTTTTCAAAATGTGGAGACCCACCAACATGTTAGGCAGAAATATAATCACTTGCACAGAAGTAAAAGATCCTGTATATTGAACAGAAAGTTTTTATCACCAACAACTGGCTGTACAAACAAGATTCAAAAAGATGTTAATGCATTTGGAGCATGCCCTTAAGGTACCAAACATACATCCACTCATTAAGGCATCACTGGCAAGGAGGAAGAAGGGTGAGAAAAAGAACCATGAAGAGACAACAACTGTTCCAGCATCAAAGCTGCAACAAATTAAGAAGTGTCAAGGTACGGTTTTTATCCTGTGCCTTTGTCTTGATTAAAATGATGGTGAGTGAAGGGAGTGAGGAATGGATGCACACCTGATCAACAACAACGTGCTGACTGACATGTAGGCTCAGCCCAAAAGTTGTAAGACCCAGTTAAGAAAAAAGTGATCAGCTAAGGTTGATCATCATCTGTACTTGGAATTTTTAAAGGTGTTACTGTTATTTTTCACTATTAATAATAGCACTGACAGATAATACACTTTGCTATCTCTGGTCTTCAAAGACTAAAGTTTCTTTCCTTTTAAAGCTGTTAAATATTATCTTGCTTTAGAGACATCACAGGTCACTGGCTTTTCTGGCTCTTCTGGTACTCAGCTACATAAGTAAATTTATTTGCACTGAACATAGCAGACCCTTCCCTCTGGACCCAAAACAAAACCTTGGAAAGAAGGGAAATGTGTATTCCTTCCTTGCCAAATGACCGGGTGAATTGATTTTTTTCCCTTCCTCGTTGCCATTGTTTCCCTGCCATTAGCTCTCTGTAAATAAGCTTGGCAAGGTCTTGTTCTGAAGCTGCCTTGGACTGCAGACCTCATGGAAAAAGGGGTGAACTAAAGGTGCACTTTCCTAATGGAGATGCTGGGAATGATGGGTGGTCTTTGAGGACACAGCCTGCCAAAACACAGGCTGTGCTGCAGGAGTGACTGGCAGTGTGAGTGACATGTGGAGAGAGGAACAACAGGACCAGGACAGTCACGGTGTTACAAAATGGCAAAGTTTCACCAATTGCTGCTTTTGCACAACATCCTCTAGTAAAGCATTTCCAAAGACAGGTAAAATCAGATTCTGCAACACAAATGAATATATTTTAAAACATTCAGACATTTAGGGAATGGAGTCAGCAAACAGGGAAGAAAAATCCAGTTTAAGCATGTTTTAAATGCCACAGGTACAGACTGCAGTTTGCTTGATTTAAATCCATATCACAGCGATATTTAAGTGGGCTGCAGTACTGCAGTATGAGTGTCTGGGATACATTCCTCCATATGGCTGGAAGCAGCAGGTCCCTTGCAGCTGCTGCTTGGTGGGGATGCAAATTTAAGTGGCTGTTCTGGTGCCCTTGCTTCCACATCCCTCCCTCCCTCCCTCCCTCCATCCATCCATCCATCCATCCATCCATCCATCCATCCATCCATCCATCCATCCATCCATCCAT
>VZUI01056403.1:0-51338 GCA_013401135.1 Cettia cetti | reverse complement strand
TATATGTATATGTATATGTATATGTATATGTATATGTATATGTATATGTATATGTATATGTATATGTATATGTATATATTTGTGTGTGTGTATATATATGTATACATATATATACACACATATATATATATACACAAAATTTAGCACTCTGGGTTTATTCTAATCTTCTTATGAACCTTCTTTTAGGGTACTAATAAAAAGACATTGCTTATATAATTTAAAATGAAGTAATGTTTTGTAGCTATAATATAGTATATTTGCCACATTTAGCTTTTTTCTGAGGACAGGTGCACGCAGGGGTCAGCTCTGCCCTCACTTCAATGCTTCATCAGGACCACTTTGTGAACAGCTGGTGCACAGAACTGCTGCTGAAGGAGCAGGAGAGGGCAGACATCTGCTGTGCTGCATGAACAGAGAGAGCTTGCTCTTACAAATATCAGTTTTCTTACTGCTGCAAGGAGCATAGATCTGTGTGACCATCTGCCCATAGTTTTGGTGTGCAAACAAACAGTCTTCCACCTGCAATATCCACTTGAAATCTTGAATTGAGCAACTCCACTCAAATTTCTCTAATATTAATTTGTTTCCCACCCAGAATGCTAAGGTTTGGAAGAGTGCTGTCTAAGCCTTACATCGAGACATATCACAAGATCTTTAGCCCTCAGTTTGTTGATTTGATGTTACCAAAGCATGCCAAAAAACCAAACCAAACCAAACCAAACCAAACCAAACCAAACCAAACCAAACCAAACCAAACTAACAATAACAGCAACAGAAAAAAAAATACCACAAATAAACACTTCTAAAAATGATGACAATTAGACAGTGCTCACGAGAGACTCACAGAAAGCATAGGGAAAGCTGCTGAACCAGGTTGCCTTTAGTTCCATATGCCTAAATTTTTACTGCCCTACTTGACAGGTTTTCACTGCTGAGGTATGCTTAGGGCAGACAAGATGCAGCAGAGGTAAAGCACAAATGTTACCCTTGGGTTTTATAAATTTGAGTATTTGCACTTTATTTGTGCATCATAAATACATACTGAAGTCAGCATTGTTTCTTCCCTGTTTCCTTCAGAATTGCAATAAACATGGACTTGGTGTAAGTCTGCTGCATTTTATTCGTATTTTATTTATTTATTTTCTATTATGTTCACACTAAGGTGAAAATATGAGTAATGTCAGAAATTGCAGTAGGAGTAACATGTACCAAAGCTCTCTTACTAAGCAAAGATACAGTGCATATACCATGAAAATGGTTTATCAAAGGTAGATTAAGGAACTGATGTTATAGAAAGTTGATATGTACAAAGTTCCTGGGAAAACCATATAATCATAAAGGTGGATTAAGGGATTTAAAGAATTTAAGAAAAACTGATGCATTCTTTGTGTTAAAGCAATTTACTGTGTTATGAGTCTCAGGGAAAATGTTGGAGATAAATTAAAGTCAATAACACTTGAGTGAAGGATGATTCTTACAAAAATGTCAGATTTTGCTGACACTATAAGGTGAGAAGTCCTTGCACAGCTTTCTTATTTTCCGATGCTACACCCCCACATAAAGACAAGAGTCTGATTTTCATGTGTTTTGGGCACATATTTATAGCTTCAGCCAGACTTGTGGCAACTCAGTGGAGAGGAGAAAAATAAATAGATAAAGTATCATAGATGTGAAATATAAGTAAAAGGAATTGAAGTATAAAGTCTTAAACTAATCAGTTTGGAGAGAATAAATATTTTAATAGAAAATAAGCCAATTTATATCGTATTTTATTCATATATTTGACTTTGTGTATAGCTATGCAGAGGGACAAGGGAGAAAATAATCCATACTTAAATCAAAACCATGGAATATCTGGGTACACTTTATTGCAAAAAAATCCATTTCTTTCATCATAATTTCTTCAGTTTTTTAGAAAATAAGATAGTCTTAGAAATGAAAACGAGAAGACTCCAAAACTTTTATAAGTCTAAGTTGTTTTCTATGATGAAGGTCATGTAAAATCTCAACAGAAGTACTGAATTTCAAGAAATTATAGCACAACAAGAAGAGTGACTGTCTCTTGCTTAAGAGACTTACAAAATAATGGTATAAAAAGACTGAATACAGGAAGAAGAAAATCTGAGCAGGTTTTTCAGTCATTGTTATCAAACTAGTGAGGGACTTTGTGGGAGAAGTCATATATTTCCTCAAAGTGAATGCAATACCACACCTCTCATTCTGAAGGACGTAGATCAGAAATTGGTACCCACCTACTGCCACAGTAGATGACATTCAAGAGGGCAGGCAAAGACCTATTTTTCTTCTCTGAAAGACAGCACCTTAAACATCAAGGTGATTCCTCGCACTCCACCCAGGCATAAGATAACAAGCTGAATAAAAATTAGAGATAAGAATGATGAACGAATGCTCATCTGTATCTCCCCCCATGAAGTCCCCTCAACATGGACACACTTGGATACGGTAAAATTCCACACTTAAGCACCCACAAGTTCTTCCTTACTATTTTAGCCTTCTTTTTTTACCATGTCCAAAGCACTCTCACTCATAGGAATGTTCTGGGTTAACACAGTTTGGGGTTTTTTTCTAGTTGAGGAAAATATGGAATAAAGCCCTGTAAGGACCTTTAGGATTCCCTTGAAAAAGGAGGCCTATCAGAGGCCAGTTCTTGGCTATTGGCATGTAGTTTGACCACTAGGAAAACAGTATTCTTGGGAAATACACTATATAAAGCTCAGGATGTGTTGGAGCCCTTTTCTCTCTGGGTGAGGCACCAGATGGAACCTCCAGAGCCCTGGCTTTCCCAGAGTGAAGACAAGAAAAAGTGATTGAACCACAAAGAGACTAAGCCTGAGACTAAGTCAGTGAAAAGAGACTGAAAAGACTCCTTGAGGCAAAGGATAAGGAGTGGCCTAATGTAGCTGGACATTTCTGGAAAAGGAGTTGAGATGAAGAGTGATTTTGGAAACAGTAGAAGAGACTCTTTGTTTTATACTAGAGGAGGCATTCTTAAACAGTACCCCTAATAAGCAGATTATGACCCATGTGCAATGTTGGAAAAGCTGCTAAGCTGGGTAGGATTTCACAGTCTGCAGAACCTCTTTTCTGGCTGCTGCAGATGTGTGGCATTGGAAGCCACCAGAGGATTGCTCCTTGTGTGACCATATCTCCATGAGACTCAGAAAGACTCCTTTCCTAAAGGAACTGAACACAAGATTATTCTTAAATGGTAAAACTGACTGAGATTACAGGTTTGTTTTCTTTATGTTGTATGTAGAAAAATGAATACTAGCAGGGGGAGAGAAGGATGTCTTTGAATATTTCATTTGTTGTTTTATGTGTTTTCTTATTTTCTTCTTCTTAATTTGTGTGAATAAACTATCTTTTGTTAATTTAAGGCAACCCTGTTTTGCTTTCTGAGTTCTCCTAGTCATATATAAAACTGCAAGCCCCAAAACCTTTACAATAATTGGTGTGTTGGTTGGGAAACGAACCAAAAGTTGGTGGATGTGAAACCTTTACAAAATTTGGTGCTTCTGCCCAGTTTTGAACTAAAACCTTTACAAGGAATTATTTAAAATTTGCCTAGATTCCCTTTCTAATCATAGCCACTTGATTCCCAACTGAAGAACAGGAATTATTAAACTCTGTAAAATTAAGGGCTTGTCCATGGTATACAGGAAGGTATAAATCCACACAAATCTGCACTCCTGTTCTTCTTAAGCTCTTAATTAACCTCATACTTGCATTAGCAGAAGTTCTGAAGGCCAAAGGAAAAAAAAAATTGTTTGTATAGGGACAGTGGGACTTAAGTTACCTCAGATAAGGACAGGTTATTAAGTCATCATGTTTTAAAAGCAGTTGTGGGAGACAGCCTCATGTTGTGAAGGTATCAACATTTCCCTAAACTCAGACTTCCTAGGCAGTCTATCCTCTCTCTCTGTGAGTTCCGTTAAAAATTTAATCAGTTTTCATGGTGCATAGCAGAAACTCAAGGTAACTGTCAGAAGCATCAGGTAGTACATAAACTAAGGACCCATAAGATTTAGGGATCCTCAAATGCATATAAAGAGACTTGAGGCATTCATGTTTCAGTATGCAGCTTCAGTTTTCCAACATGTTTACATATTAATAGAATATCTCTATCATGACCAAACATGGCCTTGATGTTTTTCCAGACTTTTATGATAGCTGGCTTTTTGGTAAACTTCTTCCACTTCTGGTATCTCTTACTCCTTTTCTAACCACTCTTCTCATAAGGTAGTTCTGGGAAAAAAGCAGTCTTCTTGGTCAGTTCTTTCAATTGATTCTTCAGGATAAATGGGAAGAAAATCTCGCATTTCATTGTAGAATCAGAGAACGCTTTGGGTTGGAAAAGAACTTAAAGGTCATCTAGTTCCAACCATCCTCCTTTTTCTCCATCACAGGCAGATGTAATCCACTAGATCAGGTTGCTTAGGGTCCCATTCAACCTGGCCTTGAACACTTCCAGTGATGGGGCATCCACAACTTCCCTAGGCAAGATGTTACAGTGCCTCATTACCCTCTGTGTAAAGTAAATTTTCAGGTTTTGTTCTTGTTATGGACTGTTGGGGAAAATGAAAAAAAATCACAATACTTTGGAAAATGCAGGGGTTTTCTAGTGGTAATAAGTCCTTTGGCCAGTCCTCTGGGCTTAGCTTTACAGTGTGGGGAAGAGTATTGCAGCTGGGGTCAATGAATCTTCTTGAAACCATAAGGAAGTTGAGGAAAAGTTTTAGACTCTGTATTAGTAAGTGGTCCAAAACCAAATTCAAACTTAATCATCACAGTAGGGAAATCACTGAGATACAGGGAAAAAAGTTTTGAGGCTAATGATTTAAAAGCACATAATTTTCCTGCATTGTGTATGTTGCCAGAAACACGAGGCCATGAAAAATTTCCATAAACTTTTACACTGCTCTCTCAGACTCACAGGTAAAAAGATCTAGCTGGCTCTTTCCTGATTGTGTAACACACATCACTGGATCTAATGGTAACTATTGTAGTGTTTGTAGGAAATACAGATGAAAAAAGTTAAAGTTAGTAAAATATCTTGCAAGATCTCATCACATTGTAAATCTGGAGATTATTGCAGTGTATGTTTTTGCCCATACTCCATATCTCCCTACTCCGTTTATTGTTTTAGTATACCATGTATCAAGGAAAAAATATCTCAAGAAAACCATTTGAGTAATCTGAGTAGAAAGCTGAAAAGGAGATGACATCTGAGAATTTTGTCTCAAAATTGTGTCTTTTGTGGATTCTGACTTCTATTGAATTCTAATAAAAGTCTTTATTCCTCTCCACACACAAATATTACAGCCAGATGCTCTCTGCATCTCAATGGAGAAAAAAAGGACTTAAAACCTACTACTGTTGCTGGATTCAAAAACAAGACTCTTCTTCCTCCTAAGTACTTTGTTTATTATCTAGATATTTATATCTTTCTTTCTAAATTACTGATTCTTGACTTCTCTATGCACAATGCATGTCTCAGCAGATACACCTGCAAACTTTTTCATCCTATGCACTCATTTCTTGAACAATATACTAAGAACATTTTGTGTGGTGAGAAATGTGCACTTCACTATCTTGAGATAAAGAAAAGTGAGTTCTGGCATAGTAAGAACTAAACATTGAATACAGATACAGACATAGTTTACTCCTTCAGTTGTATTTTAAAAGACTACAGAACTTTTAATTCTGAAAAGTTTGATAAGGTAGGTATCCAAAATAAGTTGATGATTGATTATAGATTGATATAGATTATAAACTTGGAAGTGAGCTAGATATTTTTAATTTCCTCTTCAAATATTGTAATTTTGTCTTTGCCAATAGTTCTGCTGACATTCTCTTTGCTCTTTAGGCATGTTCACTTTTGGCTCCTGTCATGTTTTTCCTGCCCAGTTTGTTTAAGAGAAATGGGGATTGCCTGGATCACAGCACACAGCCCAGCATCGTGCCTGGAGCTGATCTCCAGGCAGCCAGCATAAGATTTTTATCTGAGTGTCACCTGCTCCCACTGTGAGCTCTGTCCAGCTGCAGAGTCCATATAACTATGTGCTTTAAATACCAGTCATCATAATGGTAATGGTGTATTCAGTACACTGTGGGGAAATATCATCAACCAGATTGTTCTTTTATGCTTGTCTAATCAATACATTTTAAATAATATCTAATTCAAATACAATATTACTCATAAAAATTATGGGCAGGAAATAGATTCAAATTATCTGTCTGTTCTCTGGCAAAGAAATGTCTATAAATCTTGAGGCAAATCTGCATATTAACCTACAATTCTGTGCCTTCTACTTTTGAAAAACATGTGAAAGTTCAATCTTGTTACAGGAAAATCAGACTTAGAGACACTCAATAAAATCCCGGGTTTTTTACAATCACAGGCCATAGGACCATTGAGAGATTTCCTATTGCTCCTTGGAATGTTAAAATCACTTTTGGAATGCACCATTGGCCCCCAAATAAAAGTGTCAGCATGTAATAAATATGGACTACAGTGTTTACAGTTTGCCAGGTATTTTTCCTTTATTGTCTATAAATATTGGTATACTTCTTTCAGATTTCTGAGCTATTATGTCCCAATAAGGTGCTTGGCCTGTAAAAGCAAAAAAATAAAAGCAATATTTACACAAATTATGTGCAAATATTATGCATAACAAGCGATTGCATGATGAATTATTGAAGGATACTTTCAAAATATTCCTCATTAAATGTTAATCTTGTTGATTTTAAAATATAAATAAATTTGAATTTAATGCCCTCACAGCATTAAAGCTTTCAGAGACAGACCATAATAATAATATGGATATAAAACAAAGACTGGAATTTTGAAAGCAGATTATTACTTGGGAGTGCTGTCAAACTTCAAGGCAGCTACATCATATTCCCCTTATGCTGCATGTACCAGCATTTCACTAATCGTGAATATGTTGCCATAGCATTGTTTTCTGCTTTAAAATCTAGATTTGCTCTCCAATGCAGTTGCTTTGAATTATATTGATCACTGAAAGTCATTCTAAAACTAAGCATAAGAGAATCACATCAGTGATTGCCCCAGTGCAACACAAGTGATCAATTATGTTGATTCACAATGTCTGTCATTATAAAATAAAATAATATATTGTGCTAGGAGGATTTCTTATGTATATATATAATGCATAAATATTTACTGAAGGGGAGTACCTAGAAACCAGAGTTTGTCTTCTGCATGTAATAGAAGGCCTCCCAACGATCTTGAATAAAAAAAAGTGAAAAGTGAAATAAAGAAAAAGAAGAAATTAGTAAGACAAAAATGACCAATGTGTAAATGATTGAGCTATTGTGTAGAAACCCAGGCAGGGTAATAGATTCACTGCTATTTTCTGGTCATATGGAAACATAAACGTGCTAGTGAAAAAGTATTTCCAGACAAATCCTTAGCTCGTGCACTTTCCCAAGCACATTCATTCATGCATTTGTAGTGTTGCCTTGACACCTGATGCAAAGTCACAGTTAGTCAGTAACATTGTCAGAGAAGGGCATAATTAACAATATTGCTGATGTATCTTTTTTCATTCCTCTGTACTGGAATGAAAGATCATTTTATGCAATCTAATCCTGGAATATCCAGGTAAGATCTCTTATCTTGAGCTGCACTACCACAACACTTTTCTTTTTCCTTTTTGTTTTTATTTTCCTTTCTTTTTAATTAATACTCTATTCAGAGAGCTTTTAAACTTAGTCAGAGCTCAGATACACTTTAAATATTATGAGCTATTCTTGCTGAATTAAAGCTATCTATCCTATTTGATTTAATCAATTAAGATTTTTAAGTGCATCATAACTCTGTGCACAAAGAGACAACACTCATAAATCAGTAGAGAGTCTAAATTAATTGCTACAGGTAGCAGCCTGCCAATAGCACATAATTAACTTTTTGTTGCACAGAGTGGAAGATCAGAAATTTGCTGCTAGCATTAATGAGAGAAAGAAAAATGAGCATATATGATAAAACTATTAGAATGCTTGCAAATGTTCCAAGGCTGCATTCCATATGTGGATTACACTTTTAGGGGTCTTCATGTTCTATAAATATAGTTTTCCCTCACATCAAGCATGCTCTGTTCTATTCCAGATGGAATTGTCAATTCAACACCAATGAAGCAATATCTTCAGACATTGGTAACAGCTACCAACTTCTAAAATTCAAGAAGCTCAGATTTATGGTGAGATGAAATAAATTGCATTCTTTGTCCCTCATTTTTAAGTGTCAACCAGCATAATACACAGATGTATGACATGGATCATGTCTGTGCAGCCTTCTTATCCAAATTAATGTTCTATCCTGCCTCCTTTGCTTAAGTCAAATACTTCTGAAATCAGTTTGAAGCTTTCTAACAACTTAATTTGAATAAAACCTTGACTCATGACAAATCAGACAATGATGTCCAAACTCCAACTCAGAGAAGGGATAACTTTGACATTAGATCAAAATATATCCATAGGTGGAGGTTCCCCAATCTTATTAACTTTATAGACTTAAAATGAAATTTTAAGTATTTTTTAAAATGCTTGGAAGTTGCAAAAAATTTTAACTAAATTCAAGATCAATAGAAATCTGAGTCAAGAAAGAAATTGTGCCCTTGATGGCAGTTCCTGTTTCTCAGTCTTATCCAACCTACAACCTTACACAAATTATGAGGGTAATAACTAAAAATGGTTGCCTGAGAGGTTGCAGGTTTCCAAATCCAACCGTACTAAACCCTGAGGCATCTGGTGTGAATTCAGTGTGGACCCTGCTTTGAGCATGACTTTAGATTACCGACCTCCCAAAATTCCTTTGCAATCTGAGCAACGCAGCAATTCAGTGATTTTAATGGCATCAGCCACTGTGAGAGTCCATAAGATGTTAAATACTTAGAGGCCTCAAAGTTCCTTATGAATCATGCAGTGCATAGCCCAGTGGTGTTCAGGGTTTGGCTCCCTTTTCTGAGAGAGAAGTGTTCTTACAGCAACGAATATGCAATTAATCCCATGATGGGATTCAGAACTTTCCCAGCTAACTCATAATGCAAGGCACTTCTAAGTGTCATCTGTTGCAGAGCTAGTGCTGTAAAGCTGCCTGCCCTGATCTACTCTTAAGTCTCAATGTTGTATTTTTCCTAGACAGATGCCAAATTGATAAAAATCTGATTTTTCTGCACAGCTGTTCCAATTGAATCCTCATTGTTACAACCAGATTAGGAAACAAAGAGAGGTATTATGGTTGGAAGAATTTTTTTCCTACTTAATATCCAGATTGTTGGTATGAAGGTCTCTAGTCTTTGTTTTGGCTTCCACTTGTAAACTGGGCATTGACATCTGCTAATTGCTAGCTTCTAGGGGAATTTAGTTTAAAATATATTGTATATACAAGGCCAAATTCACTGTGTGCCACAAAGGCAAGATTGTTTTCTTTCTCCTGTTTTATATTTACAGCTAAAGCAAATTGAAAGGAAACTGGTGACTATCATGAACTGGAGAATAAGAGCAACAATAGATATAATAAAATAAAACTTCACTAATGGATCCAGTTGCAAAAGATGATTTAGCAGCTGCTGTCTCAGAGCATCTACACAAGCCTCTTTTGATCCCCAATTTTTGCCTGTGTATGGACTAAAAAAAGCTATAAAAAAAACTTTATTAAAACTGTACTACATCCAGAACCCTGCAGCCAAAGGCACACAGGAAGTACACCAGAGGCAGCTTAAACATGAGTATTCTGGAGCTACTCATGGTATATTTAAGAACTGTGCATCAGGACACAGGGGAGTTCCTGGGAGTTAAATGAAAGATAGACTAAAGGATACCTAACCTGCTGAAACTTGATTTCAGGTCCCTGAGTTTCTCCTGTTTCAGCACAGCTGATGAAATCATCAGACCTCAAAGCAAAGGAAGGTGATTTTTTCCTAGAATCTTGTCCCACTGTGAGAGAAGGAGGCAAACAGGCAGACCCTCATGACTCCTAATCACTTTCTGCATTTTGTGAATGTAGATTTGGTTCCCCCTTCTCTCCTTTAATCAGAGGAGGAGCCCATAGCTTACCCTGCTGAGGTGCTTTTGTAATTGGCTATAAGTGAAGGAGAAGCGAAGAGCTTTGTGAATGCCAAAAACATGATTATTGTCCCACCCACACAAATGTTAAGCTGAAGTCACTGGAGTCTCTGGTGTGGAACTTCAATAAGCAAGAGATATATCAAACTGCAATAGTCACTATTGCCTGGAGTATCTAGGAGGTAACAGCTGCAGTGAAGAAGTTTGCTCACTGCAATTTTTTGTTTCACTTATTTGAATGTAGTTTTTCACTGGAGTGTTGTGCCAAATGTGACAGAGCACTCATGTAGCCTTGCAATCCTTAAATGCTCTTTCAGTCTAATGCTGGTGCACCAAAAAAGGGGAAAATCTCACCTCAGCAGTCCTGCTCCATTTTGAAGAACAGATTATGAGGGGTCACCCTCAGCTCTTGGCTTTTCCCCCTCATGGTACAGCCACTCCTTCCTTCACTATGAGAGTATGGAATGAAAACTTTCTCTTCTAAGAGTAGTCCCAGTTCCCAATGTTAATTTCAACAAATTTTAAGATAGGGCTAGGCAGAGAAAACTGGTTTTCTTCCCTCAGTTTTTACTTACTCTGTCATTGTATCTCATTTATCTAGTTTAAGTTCAGTCTTGGCTAACAAGATGTTACAAAAAAGATAAGTGGTTCTTCTGAGGCAGAAACATTTTATTGTTAGAGTGTAGTCATGATGATTTATATTATGGTGTCTGTTTGTTCCACTTCAGGAAATTAAAAAAAAAAAAAAAAGATTGTGGAGTCACCACTTCCAGTGTTTCAGTTTGTCAGTATTGCACATGTCAGTAATGTCATCTAACTCTGATTTGGAATCATGAGGCTTTGCTTTCCAGTAATGCCCTCTAACAATGAAAATGGGCTTATTATCTCTATTTCCCTTCTTTAAGAAAACGAATAACTAAAGAATGGAAAAAAACATAGACAATCTCTTGAGTATATCTTGCAGATAAAACTTTTCTAAGTTCAATTCTAATGCATTTGTAAAAACAGTGACCCATTAGAAAAATCAAGCCTGATAATGTTACCACTTATGGAAAAATCCTCTAATATTTAAATAACAAAATAGATACTTTTTCCAAATTTTAACCATTTAAAAAGGAGTACAATATTATCCCAATTATCAATGTCTGTAAGATACTTATAATGCTGAACATTGGTTATGATGCCTTGGAAATTCTATAGCCTCTTAAAACATTCTGAAATACAGAGTAGTTTTTCTGCTAATTTTATTAAGAGCATATCCTAACTCTTCATTAAAATTCCATACAACCTGCTGCTGGCTTCATTCTATTAAATTTCATAGAACCTCTCCATAAAGTTTTTTTCATGTCTTGTTAGGACCCACATCTTGTTAGAATCTGATTAAGAAGAGTTTTATGTTCCCATTTGTTCATTTGCATGTGCTGGAGATGAACTGATGGTGTCACCATGTTCTCTAATTGAGGGTAAATGTAAGATATTTTTTGTTGGTTTTGCAGTGGAATTCTCTTTACTTTGAAATTCAGTTTTGTCTTACATACACATTCTGTATCAGTGTTGCAGAAAAGTTTTTCAGAAACTGAATGAATGGGATGTCTTGAAGGCTATGCATTACCCAAAGCATTCCCTATAGACATGATTGCATGATTGCATATGCATTTCTCTCCACTCCCCCCCAGTGGAGAGAAGTCAGTTTTGTGCTTATTATAATAAATTTTTAATCAGAAATATGTGTGTCAGTACTGACAAACAACAAGCAGAATTTTTGGCAGATTTAACACATGGGCTACTCTCCCTGTTGCTAATTTTTTTTTTTTTCTTAAGACTCCTCTTTTAAATATCATCAATCACTACATTTAGATCATTTTTGTACTAGGCAAACTGAACTAATCAGATCTAGTGGCCCATCTGCTCTTAAGACAAAAATAGCACTTTCTGCCCAAAATATGCATGATGTAAAAAATGTCTGCATTGAATTTAACTGCTAGGTGAGAAATTATGTTTCAGCTGAAAAGCCGGTGAGCCCCATCTTGTAATTTATGTTAAGTTTAGTTTCTTTGCATTAATAATGGAAGATTTTCTGGTAATGTTTTTTAAAGTGCAATGATCCAAATGGATGTTTTATCCTTTGAGCTAAAATTTGTTTCTTGTTTATTTCCATCATGTGCACAGGATGCTATTCTGGATCTAGTGGCAACAAGGATTTTTGTCAATATCTTCAGCAGTTCCAGGGTTTCACTTATAAGTTGCAACTAAATATCCTCTATTCTTCACCCAAATAGATGAAAATTCTATGTATGTGTCACATGTTTTCATATCTTCATTTAGCATATTTTATTTAGCGGTTTCACAAACAGGCAACAATTCATTTTCTAGATATGAAGTTCCCAAAGTGTTTGCAAGAAATCTTTGATTACAAGATAACTCTACAAGTGCTCTAGAGTAAACTCATTTAATATGATAATATAATTGTTGTATTAAACAACTTAAATTCTATAAGCCTCTGAAAATGGCTGAGGTTTTTCCAAAGTTCTTAATAGCCCATAAATATCTTCCAGTGCTGTTCAGAGAAGTTGTTGATTCCCCACCCCTGGAAGTCTTTTAGAGGAATTTGGATGGAGTTCTGACCAGCTTGGTCTAGTGGAAGAGGTCCTCACCCATGGCAGATGGGTTGGAGAATTGGATCATTTTAAATGCCACCTCCAGCCCAGGCCATTCTATGATTCTATGTTTTAGCTTTGTTTTCCTCTTCATGGAAGAGAAAAACATTACAATTTCAAACTTGTGTATAAAAACATCAGCAAGAAGATACCATGGTATGGAACTTCCATATCAGGGCTGCAGTAGCTGACTAGAGCTGTTGCTATTTGGCAGTTGTTTGGAAGGGGAGCAGCCATCCTTTTGCAGCCATACTGCATCTGTTGATGGTGAAGGAGGGCTGCAGCTGCTTTCACAGCCCCCAGCAATTCTACAGCAAGTGAGAACAAGGTCCTAAAGAGTGTGTCTTTCCTTGAGAAAAGTTACCCAGAAGCACATTGCCTACTTCTTACCCATATGATCCTCTACTGCTTCGCTAAATACTGTAATATAAATTTTCCCTAATTTTTTTTCTTCTTGTGTTAGGAAAACCTGATTTAGTATTTATTGATCTTGGAAAAAGCTTGCAATTCTGTTTTAATGTATGTGTATGAGGCATTCAGACCCAAATACAGCATCCTGTTTTAGCTCATCTTCAAGAGACTACAGCACTCAGAAGATGTTCAGACCCATGAACTCATAACAGTTAGTTACTGGAGATTATGACCTTTGGAGAACAATGTACAAAAGACATATAATGGAAATAGTAGTGAGGAATGTTCACAGACATTGGAACTTAATAATACATACTGTTAAACTATTAAAACAGTCCCTTCAACAGTTTTCAGCCAGGCCAAATAGTGGTCTTTGAAATAATTTCAAGGCACAGTGTTGGAATGAACATATACCGAGGAACATTCTCAGTCTGGAAGTAGCTGTCCTGTTCTGGAGGGAAAAAGAGTTTAGCAATTTGACCATGAGATATTTGGTGCCAGCTGAGTTCAATGCCAAAGAGCCATTCCAGGCACATGATTAGCATCACTATAGCCAAAATAATCCAAGTATTGTACATTTTGGCAATTTTTCCCCATTTTCTTCCAGCCCAATGCTCACAGTTTCAGTGCCCTGGAAACAAGCAAAGTATAAACTGGTTTCAATTCAGAGAGCCATACAAGAATCCATACCTAAAATCAACCAACAGATTCTCTTTGGGAATTTTGTCTTGAGATCCTCAGCGTACTCCTTTGTATTTTCTGAGAAACAGTAAGGTGCCTATCACTGACCAGAAAGGTTACCTACCCAGACCTATGGCTTCCAGCAAGCTCTAGCAGCTTCTAACAAGCTCTGTCAGATGCCTGTGATCAAAGGGTGTGTCAAGCATTTGTTCCAAGGAACTCCTGATCACGGAGGATCAAGCACCCTTCCAGCAGGCCACAGGGGGAGTTTAGCAGAACTGCTGGCTCAGGACACAGTTTCCAGGGAAAGCAGCTAACAGAGGTGGAAAATTTGCAGAGGGGAGCCAGGAACCTTGCTAAGGGCAACACAGATGGGCTGAGTGGTAGTGTTGACATGCCACAGGGCACAGTTCCAGTGCAGCAACAATAGAGCTGTCCTTGGCTAGAGGACACTATGAGGGATCACCCAGTGAAGGACTCAGCCTCACAGACTTGGGGCTTCATGGGTGCCTGGGGCCTCTCACTGGTACTGGGGTCAGAGGGTAAAGTGGGCTCCTTCCCTGCAGTAGGTGTTCATGAATGAACAGGTTGGGTTGACAAGGAAAGAAGCTGCAAGAGGAGACAGACTGACTTCACAGGACCAAAGATATTGAGGAAAAAGTTCACTGGATTTTCTCCAAAATCCTGCAGACACAAGAGCCTGAAAATCCAGCTGGCAGAGGCAAAAGCAGAATCTGTGCATATCTGGATAGGGAACAAAGATTCCCATGATGACCAAGGCTGGCAGCTTGTGACTTCTGTCTTCCTCAGCTCCTGTTCCCACTACAAATCTGCAGCTACAGAAGAGAGCACTGCCCTTGTAGCAGATGAAGGGATGGGAACTCTGTCAAACAAAACACCCAACATGGCTGAGCTGAGCAGCAGTTAGAGGTAGTAATAGCTCCAATCTGCTAAGTTCATTTCCACCCTAGCGAGATTTGCTGTTTTACAGCAGTCAGGTATAGGACTTTGGGAAGAAGCTGCTGGGGCTGACTAGTCCCTCAAATCCCATCCTCTGCTGCTCTTCCATATGTGCACTGATACTTCCTGGGGATACCTGAAGAATTTCAAGTGTGACTACAAGATTGAGCACAAGAGCCAAGAGTGTGCAAGCCTGAATGGTTTTCTCTTTTGTCCTTAAATAAAGAAAATCATAGAACAGTTTAGGTTATGAAAGATGTTTAAGACCATTGAGTCCAACCCTTAACCCAGCACTGCCAAATGCACCACTAAGAGACACATCCACACATCTTTTAAACATCTCCAAGGATGGTAATTCAACCCCTCCTCTGGACAGCCTGTTCCAATGCTTGGTAATCCTTTCAGTGAAGAAATGTTTCCTAATATCCAATCTAAACCTCCACTGATGCAACTTGAAGCTGTTTCCTCTTGTCCTACTGCTTGTTACCTGCCAGAAAAGACCAACACTCATCTCACCCCAAAGTTTGGCCGGGCAGTTTATAGCACAATAAGGTCTCCCCTCAACCTCCTTTTCTCCAAACTAAACAAGACCACTTCCCTCAGATGCTTTTGAAGGGCTTTGGGAAAGGGTTTTATGAGGACTCGATTGATCCTACAGTCAATGCCTTGTTGCATACGAGATGTGGAAAAAAGGAGAGTTTGCCTTCAAATCTATGCTACCATTTTGGAGGGCTGTGGTGGGAAGGGGTAGCACCCATCTGATAAAGTGGGGCACAAGTATATTTGCCAACAAGCTGACCAGTCTGGTGGGAAATGCTCAAATCAGTGAGAAAGGAGAATGACAACCAACAGTTCACTGAGGAAGTAGTGGAGATGAGAAAATTTCAGCAGAGTTGGGGTTTTTTCAAGAATCAGCTCTTCCAAACTCAAGAACAGTCTATCCCCGTGTGCAGAAAAGCGAGAAATATTGTCAGGAGACTTGCATGGAGAAACAAGCTCCTGAAAAACATAAAAAGGAAGCAAGACATGGGAAAAATAAGAAGTGGGAGCAGAGTCAGGCAGCTCATAAAGGATGGAAGGATATTTTCCAAGCCTGAGGAAAAGAAAAGCCTAGACAAAATGTGGATCCACTGCTCAACAGGACACAGGACTGGGATAAAAAAAAATATGGGAAAGGCCAAACATCCCTGGGCCTTTTTCTCCTCAGTTTTACTGTTAAGACTAGTAGTTCCTGCAATCACCAGAAGAGTCTGGGGGAAATTATTTTCCTGCCACTGTGCAAAGTAAAAACCATGCAAGAGCAATTATTTCTTTATTCATTGAATTTTTCCTATTTAAAGATTGAGCAGACCTAAAGGGCAAAGAACACATTGATGTTTGTTAATGTTAGGACAGTTCATTGGTAGTTAGGATAGTCTGATAATGTCAGGATACGTTCATTGACATATCCATTTTTCTCCTCCTGAAAAGGTTATTCTAATGATGGATGAACACCTAAAGAAGCTCAGGATTGTATGCAATATTGATAAATGTATGGTAGCTTAGATAGTTTATTCATTTTAGGTCAACTTTTTTTGTATTACACCATGCATCCAGTAGTTGTCTACTTAATTTTCCAGGTAGCTTTGGGGGTCTTTTTAAGCATATGTCTGTGTGTGTCCACCATCTGAGAAGCCCACTGTAACTTTAAATCTTTTCTATTCATTTATTTTTGTTTGCTTCTTTCTAGACCAGCTTTGGAATCTGTCCACTGTGTTACAGTAAAGGAAAGAGAAGATTGCTATGTTTTTCTTGTTCAGGAAGGTGATATGTCAAATAGATTATTACAACATCATGAGTTTTTCAGTATGAGTCAGTCACTGAGACTTTAAGCTGCTTTAGGTGCTTTTTTTAAATGTAGAGATGCAAGAGATGTCCTTACATATGAATATAATTATTACATTAATGATCACCAACAATTTCATAAAAATCTATTGGTACCAGTTAAGCTGATTGTCTAACCAATTGAATTGGTTTTACATTTTAATTTTGCAAATAAGTTTTAAATAATGAAAAATGAAACTTCAAAACATATGAAATCATATACATGATGGAACAAAAAAGGCTTGTTTCTTTCTGATATTAAAGAGAGACACTGAAGACTAATTTTTAAGCACTCATGACCCCATTAATAAGTTATGAACCCCGTGTTTATAGAGAAATCCCTTGTTATTAAACATATTATTAAAACTTAAGATACTGGAAATGACATCTGTTCATAAAATACACAGAAGAAATAAATTTTTTTGTTTTCCTAGTATTAACCTACCATAAGTTATTCCTTTTTTTCTTTCTATTCGATTACATCACTCTTGCTTTATTATTCAATTTCTGTAATACTCATGGTAATTGGAGTATTTCCTCTCATTGTGCTTGTTATTACATCTCATTACTTTTGTGCATGCATCTGTTTTAATAAGGAATGAGTAAAATTGTAAAACTGATGATCTTTACAATATTTTGATTGGCCACTTAAATATTTATATTTGACAACAAAGAAAGGATGGGAGTTTTAACCAAAACCTTTATCAGAAAACACAGAGAGGCAAACCATGGGTTTATTACGATTAATTAACTCTTCCTCCTTTTGTGCTTTTCTTCATTCCTAGCAAGGTGTCATAAAGCTTAAATGCATCAAAATATATGATTCTACCTCTGATTCATCAGTTCAGTTCCTACTCTTGGGAAGTTGGAAAAGGACTCAAGTCTATACTGATATACTGCAGTTTTTTACCTGATAATAATGTGAAATCAAAGAAAAAGTATATCTAAAGGATCAATAAATTCCATGGACAGGACATTCTAGCACATTTAAACCAAGCAAGTAATATTTAGAAAGAAAATAATTCCTTATATCCTGGGTTACAAATAAATCACTGTTAATACTAAAATATTTTGTAATTTTTATCTTAAAACCTTGTGTATTTCATTAATCTTGTTTGCAGTCCTGCAACAGTGACACAATCAACTCTCTTCCTTTTAAAAGGAAAAATAATAACCAAACTGCTAATGCTACTCTCCTGTTTAAACTGTCATAAATAGACCACTCCTATTGTGTAAATTTTACTCCTACAGGAATATAAATGAGAAAGTCTTCCAGAACACACAAATACAGAAATCTTTATGAATAGACATTCTATGCACACAAATTATAAGTTATTTAACAAATAAATTAAAATTTATCAGTTCTGATAAAGACAACTCATTCTGATATGAATTAAAGTTGTAACTCTAGTTCTTTGATTAGTATGGGTCTCCCAGTGTATAACAAAATCCATTTTCTCTGACTTGTAGTTGCTAAGTGTATTTCTAATGTTTGTTCACATAGCTAAAATTTTCTTAAAACATATTTTGCTATTGGACTTTTTATTCAGGGAGGAACATATTCTCAAGGGATGAAAACATTGATGGTAGTTGAACTACACAGATACAGCACAAGCAGGAAGGAAACACTGCTTGGTCAGAACACCACACTTAATGGTGAGAGGAGCAGGCTGTGTGATTCTCATGGTGACACACACATTTCATAGGATGAATGCATTTGTTTCAGCATGAAAATCTAACTGCAGAGCCTTTGTACAATTTAGAATAGAAGAGGCCCTTGGAGATGATCTCTTCCAACACCTCACCTAAAGGGCCAGCTGAGATCAGATTGCTCAGGACTTGACCAAGAAAGTGGAGCCTACACACCTATGGGGGCCCTGCTCCACTTTCTGACCATACTCATGGTATTTTATTTTTTTTCTTAATGTCTAGTTTAAGTGTTCCTTGTTGCAAGATGTGTTTATTAAGTGTCATCCTGACTCTGCCCACCTCTAGGCAAAGTCTGGCTCTGATTTCCTTCCCATTAGATAGCAGCAGACAGCAGTAAAATCCTTCCAGGTTGCCTCTTCTCTAGGCTGAACAAACCCTGTTCCCTCAGACTCCCCTGTTTATGCCATATTCTCCATATCTCGTGACCGCCTTGGTGGTTCTCCACCTGACTCAGATTAAGCAGGACAGTGTCTCTTTTTGTATCAAGGAGCCCAAACCTGGATAGAATGCTCCCTATGTGATCTCAAAAGTGCCATCAGAGAGGACACTCCCCTGTGCTACTCTCCTGCTTGTGCAGCCCAGGGAGTCATTGGCCATCTCTGCTGCAAGGCCGCACTAATGAAACATGTTCAACTTTGGCCCAAGAGTCACTTGTTCTTTCTTGCAAAGCTGCTGCCAGCTGAATCCTGCCTGCACTGGTGAGTGGGGTTATTCATTCCAAGGTACAGGACTATGCATTTTACCTTGTAAAACTTCATGGTTTTCTCATCAGTTTATTTCTCCAAACTTTTGATGAGATTTCTCTAACAGGAGCCATGCTTTATGATTTATGAGCCATTCCCTAAGTTTGGTAGCATCTGTGAAATTATTAAAGGTACACACATATGATCATCAGTGGTGTTTTCAGGGGTAAACATTAGATCTAACACTTTCAGTACTTTTATTAACAACATGAATGATACTTTTGTGTGTGGTGAACCTGGTGGTCCAATTTCCACCCATTTATACAATCCAGCTTTCAGCCATTTGGCTAACAGAAGATTATGACAGACCACATCAAAGGCTTTGTGAAAGTTCAATATATACCACATTTACTGCTCTACTCTCCCTGTCAAAACCAGACCTCTAATCCTAGGAAGCTAACTGGTCAGGGACACATGCTGACTTTCTCTTCTTGCCTGCAGGTGTTCATGTATGGCTTTCAGATGGATTTCTTCCATAATCTCCCTCAGAAATGAGTTTAGCCTTTGAGAAACTCATTTTTGAGAGTGGGTATATATTGCCTTTTCACCAGGATCATGGACCTACAAGGCCAGCAGCAGACCTTACCAGTAAAATCAAAAGTGAGGAAACAGAGGCTGAGTACCACAACATTTTCCAAGTACTTCAGCTTTCGATTATTCAGGATGTTTTGGAACAGCCACTGGTTTTCTGAGTGCCATGAGGAAGAAGTACTTAGATTCAGAGCAAGTTACTGTTATTGGAAGTCCAACAGCTGTGATAGGTACTAATAAATAGACAAGGCTGAATTTCTCTTTTTTGGTTAGGAATAAATCAATTAACCTAACCTCTGAATTTGGTTAGGAATAAATCAATTTTTTTTCTTACTGGAAACATGAAAAATAAAATTTCATATTAGTTTATTTTAAAAAAAATCAGTGCAATTTAAACTTTCTCAGAAATATTGTTGCTTATGTCTAAGAAATTCCTTTAAAAAGAGCAGATTCTGGCTATCTGAAATAGTCCAAAATAGCCATCCACACAACATCATAGTTTTGAATAATTCTTGATTCTGAGTTTTTGTAATTGGTGTGAAACTTTGCAGTTACTTATCGATTTTCTGTTATCCTAATTTTGTATTGTTAATATAAAACACCAAATACCTTATTTTCTAATGCATTTCACAACTTTTTTTTTTCCTAGGAAATTATTTTATGTGCCTGTGTGGGAGATGCACACACAGAGAAAGGGAATTGTCCCTTCATGGATGTTCAAAGGAAGCTAAAATATCTACGTGGAGTAAACATGTGTTATGTATTCAAGCAGTGTAGCTCAAAATACAGGGAGGTCCTTTAACTACCTTCAGGTCTTCAGACAGTAGATATTGACAACTGTTCTCTCTTTGATGAATGGAGTGTGGATCTGTTCGGGTTTGGGTTTTTTGGGTTGTTTGTTTTATTGGGTTTTTTTTGTTGTTGTTGTTGGTTTTTTTGTTGTTGTTTTTTGGTGGGGGTTGTTTGTTTTGTTTGTTTGTTTGTTTTTTGGGGTTTTTTTTGCTAGCTTGTGCTTTAAAAAAAATAATAAAAGGAATCTGGAGAAAATGGACCCCCAGTGTATAATGGTTTAGCAGTAAGAATACTCACTCATAGACATAAAGAATTCGATTTTAAACCCATTTGTGACCGATGAGGTTCAAATCCACAGACCAATGTCTGCTGAGACAGTGCCCCAACCACCTGATTATCATCCATTCTGGATGACAGTGAGTACATTCCACCTCTCATCCTGAAACTTATTTTCTTTCTTGTGAGGAAAACAATATATTGGGTCAGAGAAAGAGCATTTGAGGAAGCCTGGCTCTGTAACAGAATACTGAGCACTTTGCTCAGAAAAGGATTTGGATCCCAAAAGGGTTTTTGTGTCTTGCATTAAACAGGTATTAAATAATATGAACTGAATATAATCCCCAGAGCTGAGAACAAAATATAGTACCATTCCTTCTAGAACAGGGACTCTAACCACTCTGTATATAACTTATATATTTCTAAGTTACTTTGAAAGAAGACTGTTATTGTTCATGCTGTTTCTGGAGACTATTCAAATAGACAGCTTGAAACTTCTGGAGTAACTGTTCTGAACCATGAAATGCCCAAGCTAAAATGGACAAATAGCCCAAAGTACACTTTCTTCTCAAGAGACTTGTAAATAGAGGATTATTTCTCTGATGATTTCTTAACTCTGACATTTAATTTACAAAGAACTTTGAGCAAGTTAAGGTAACCAGTCTTGGGAAGTCTTATTCCTCAGTATTTTCTTATCCATTTTAAAAACCGAAGTCTGTATTTAGGGTATATTCCAGAGGGAAAAGAATTGTTATCTAGGTCTTCTTCTGTTGACTTTTAAAGTAGGAGGGATAGGTGAGCTGTGAACCAGTGCAAATCCCATTAATTGACCCATGAAATAAGTAAGCAAAAAATTGTGTCCAGGAAGATGTCTCTGAGGAAAGCAAATACTCTGAAGGCCTGAATTCAAAGCTGATTTGCTGAAAATATGTACCATGGATTACAGCAAATTATGTGTGAAGTAAACACTTCATAAATGACATATGTGTGTGTGTGTGTGTGTGTGTGTGTGTGTGTGTGTGTGTGTGTGTGTATGTATATACATATATATATATATATGCAAAATCTTTATTAATCAACCAACAGGGAAGAAAGCCTCTATGGTGGCATATACAGATTTTGAGATATTACAAGAATTCACCAGTGACCAGACAGTTAGGAATAAACCTTATTCAAACATCAGATGTGGAGCTGAGCTAGGATGGTACTCATTTTGATTCCAACTGGAAATCTCGTAAGTAACAACTGAACTTTCAAGGAACACTGATAAGAGCCCTCTTTTCATCAAGTCTCCAATGTTAATTTGCATTCACACAAGAGTAGCAGACGGAAATTCTCAATTTATAATAAAGTTTCTGCACAGATTAGGTCTATTTTTTGTCTAATTTTCTTTCCCCAATCTTAGACGGGCCACCCCATTCACTGCCTGGTGGATCATTCCTAGAAGTGTTTAAGAGATTCAGGCTGGACGGGGCTCTGAGAAAACTGGTCTAGTGGAATATGTCCTTGCCCACAATAGAGAGTTTGGAATTAGATGGTCTTTCAAGTCCCTTCCAAACCATTCTAATGATTCCTAATATTAGCAAGCAAAGACCACCCTCCAAAGACTTTCAGTTTGGAGATATTTTTGGAACATCACAAGCATTAAAAAAACAATAATCCAATCTTTAACGGTATTTCTAGCATTTTCCACTTTGTAACAGGACAGAAACCAAAAGGGGAAAAACTAAGAAAATTAATCTACTCAGATGTGTATAGTTTAAGTACTTATGCTAGTCTGAGCCAAGTCGTTCACTTCTGTTTGTTTCTGCTCAGTTGCAGCCATAGTTGCCAGGAAAAGCAGAACTTTGTGTCTCAGTGTTCCCTTGCGCTGTAGAGTGAGTACTCCAAAACTGGGGAACAAGCTGAGGCAGACCACAGCCTTAGATTCTTCTTTCAGCACCAGATAACAAGAAGACTAAACATCGTTGACTAGAAGTAATTGTGAGAGGAATTACTCCCTCAGAAGACATTACATCTAATGACATAATGCACTGAACAAGAAGCTAGAGAGGGATTTAGGAGTCTTGAGTTCCTCTGTCAGAAATTCACAATGTGCACTCAGACAAAGTCACCTCTGTTGATTGTCTATGATCATTCAACCTCTAGCTTTCCCTTTCTTTTAGTACTTAAGTTTTATACCCTGATCCATGTCTGACACAATGGTAGAGTGCTCTAAGCTGAAGTCTGACAGGGCATCTGTACCATGGAGGGGTGCTTCAATACCTTGGAATTTAACTGACCAATTTCCACAGAGCCTTTTATTTACAAGTTTTGACCAATAATTATTGCATACACTGTCAACATTGTCTATGTTATCTGTACTACTTTAGTGTAAAAGTTATCTGGTAAATTCCGGTTTTAGTTATAGTTATCTGGTACAGTCTATTGATATCCTGTTTAAAAATACTTAATGCAACAATGCAAATAGTGCCAGTAGCAGAAGAGAATGTTGGCAGAAGGAAAGAACTAATTATGATGAAACTGCTTGTGGCAACATTATCTTACTGTAGTAGATATGTTTTATATAAAAGTACACTTTTTATTCATTTCAAGGATTTTGCTGGAGAAAGGCCCTAGGTTATTCTGAAAGACAGCGGAGACCTGGACTTTTATAAGCTTCCAATTCTAAGGTTTCCCAGTGTGGAGTTTCCAAAAGAACGTGTTCATCCTTTTGTACAGTTCCTGAATATCTTTTCGGCATTGCACTTTTTTCCTGCTCTATTCATTTAAAGATAAGGGGTGAAGTCTTCCTAAGTTTCTTTAATTTTTTGCTTTTTACATTCAGATTTTGCCATTCACGTTAGCAAGGAATGGATTTTGCTTGCAATGAACAATGAATCTTTCTTTCAAAAATCCTTTCACCCTGAGCTGTCGAAAGTTTAGTTTGAGTTACTAAATTTGGAGCTGATTCATTTTCCTCTTTCACGACCTAATGTCCCCAGTAAAAACCTAACAATAGTTTAAGAACTTGGTAAGACCAAGAGTGATGATGATCTCTCCTTACAGTGAGCTTAGACTGCTGGTGGCAAATGCTGACAGAGCAGGGGAAAGGTCTTTGCTATCTCATTGCTGTTTTAATTACTTTGTTGTTTCCATTGTTGTAGATTTTAACATACGTATTTTCTGAAACTCACAGGGAAGGAGAGTACTATTACTCATACTTTACAGATGGAACTGGTAAAAACTGATAAGCAATAAGATACTGGACACAATTGGATATAACTGGATATAATTGTATTCTAGAAATAGCTTTCAAAAGCAGATCACATTGCAAATATCTGTTAAGATAGGCTTGAGTATAATTTGATCATGTCTTTGATCAGCAGAATGGATATTGCAACAACTCTTTTGAACTTATAGCTCTTTTTCTTATCTTTCCTTCTTGCTTAATGTTCAGCACTGTGTTTTTATATAATTTCTTGGTCCGTTACATGCATTATTATAATATATTATAAAATATACTGATTTTTCATCCTAAGGCCTGATTATTTTCCATAGACTTCCCACTGTCACTCATCAAAAATTTCCACTTCTAGGAAACTCACTCTAGTATATACAGCTTGACCTAAAACTTATGTCAGAGTCTATGTGCTTTCCATCCAGTCTAAGCCTTATGTTACAGGTGGGAAGGCTTTGGCCAAATCTCTTTTTTTTTTCTCTTTTTCTTTTTTAACTTTCTTTTTTTTTTTTTCCTCAACAAGCTCAGAAATGTTTCTCTATCATATCCTAACTGGAGAAGGTTTAAAATAGAAAGGGTGTATTTAATCAGCTTAATGTGTCATACCATTTTAATGCAAGTACGGAGAGCAGTGGGGTTTGAGAACGCTGCAATGACACCTGACAGAACCAGGACTGCTCCAGAGTGCCATCTTGTGTCCCTGTGAGCTGAACTCCCACACACCAATTTATCCCCCCAGTAGCACTGAGTACTGGTATTCCCTCATGTTTATTCCTGTGTCCTATGAAAATAGTATGAATTCAGAAACAGGTGGTTTGGAAAGCAATATCACAGCATCACAGAAAGAGTGAGGTGAGAGGGTAGCTCTGGAGATTGGCTGGTTCAACCCCACCTGATCGGAGCAGGGTCATGCAGACCAGGCTGCTCAGGGCCATGTCTAGGAAGGGTTTGAGTTTCTTCAAGGAAGAAGACTCCACAGCATCTCTGGGCAACCTGTTCCAGTGTTTGATCACTATTAGAGCAAAACAAAATTTTCTTATGTTTAAACAGAATTTCCTTGAGTTCAATTACAATTAATTGCCTCTTGTCTTTATCTCCACCATATCATGGTCACTCTCACCAAGGCTGTTCCCAGCTTTCAAACTCCAGCTAGTACTTCCTTCTTTGTAGTTCCCAGGTCCAGACAGAGCTTTTTCCCTTCATCAGATCTATGACCTTCCAAAAGTTAAAAACTATGACCCATGCCTTCCAGAAAAATTTTGGGCTGCTTATGCCCTGATGCGTTATTGCTCTAGCGAGTCTATTTCTTCTTCCTGATCAGGTGGTCTGACACCCACTAGAGTGCCACCCCCTTATCCTGGCTCATGCTGTCTTATCTGGTCCATCATCCTTCCCCAGGCAGAACTCCACGAATTGTCCGTGTTCCCTCATATGAAGGGCAATCATCCCTTCTTCACTGTCCCAGCCTGTCCTTCCTAAAGAATCATTATCCATACATGGAAGTACTCCAATCAGTTAAGCTATCAACCACATCCAAGATTCCAATGAGATCACAGCCCTGAAACTGCAGACCAACTTCTGGTTATCCCTATTCGTTCCCCGTGAGGTATTTCACAAGAACATAGACTCATGAGGATTTCACAGAAACTGAAGATGTCAAACAGGATCAGACCCAGTGTTGACCTTTGTGTGTACACTGGTAATGACTGGACTCCAAATAAACCCCATGCCACTGATCACCACCCTCTGGGACCAGCCATTCAGCCAATTTTTAACAGTTTTATAACTCGCTCTCTGCCCACCCAGCCCATAATTCATCACCTTCTTTCTCTATGTGGATTTTATGGGAGGCACTGCCAAAAGCCTAGCTGAAGTCAAGGTAGACAATATCCACAGTTCTCTGATCATTCACCAAGCTAGTCATTTCACTATAGAAGGTTTTCAGGTTGGTCAGGCATTACTTCCTCTTTTTCAATCTATGCTGACTGTTCCCAACTGCCTTCTTGTCCTTTGTGTGCCTGGAAAACATCTGCAGGATTAACTCAGAAACCAGGAAAAAAGGTTATGAACATACTTAGAGCTTGCTTTTAGTGGGACAAGGGACTGCTCTTTTGTTTCCAACCAGATTTCAGACGAATAAAATCTTGAAAGCAGAAGGACAGAATAGTCTAAAACTCCATCTCATTGTGTGTTGTGTGACTTTAGCAGTTCATTTAGCTTTCTCAGGACAGACTAAGAACAGTTACACAGCTGAGTCCAGCATGTCAGTCCCTGACTGCCAAAAGAGCAGATTAAAACATACAAACCTAATCCAAAGTAAACCATAGAGATGGATTTCCAGCATGAAATGTGCACATATACAAACCCAAGACTGTTTCAAGACCTCCACACTCTTACCATTTGACCATTGCCAGTGGAATCATTCTCTCAGAGAACAAAAAATATATCAAGGGTATCAAAGAGCCTGCGCTGGGTGCTGGTGAAAATTAGTTTACACTCCTTGGTTGCCTTTTGTAAAGCAGTATTTTAGATAAGCTCGCACACAGGTTCCCAACACCCGACTTGCCTTGGGATGCTTTTTATTTGTTTTGGCTCAGATCACAGCCCCAGATGACCCAGCCCATTTTAAACTCAGAAGTTTTTGAATTGGTTTTTAAGATAAGTGTCCATTGGCCAGCCTTTTGTGCCATCAGTGATATCTGCAGGTTTTTATAACACAGACTTCTATAGCTCATACCTGAGCTTTCCAGACTGGTAAAAGAAAACTCTCTCTACTCAAAGTCAATTCTATATTGAGTCTGAACACTGAAACAATATCAAAAAAGCAACTTTTCAGGTGCAGATCATCCTGATATGGGCAGTAAGAGCAAATTCATATCTAGGAACAGGAACATCTTCAACTAACCCTCCCTAAAGTAATTTTTACTAGTCAGACTCTTTACAGACAGACTACTACTAGACAGACTGACAATATTTACACTCACAAATGCCTATAAAGTAAAGGAATGTTGTTTTTCCTTTTCCTAGAGGGGAACTGAGGAACAGAGGAGTTAAACAATTTGTTCCAATACACACAGGAAATTTGTGTACTGAACAGGAAATGAAATTCAGTAAGCTGAAGCCCATTATTTTACTCACTTCCTTGTAAAAATGATCTTTCACCATTTTCACCAAAGGATTTCCTCTTTTCTTCTAATCTGGGATGTTCTTATACAGATGCAGTGCACACCTGCTTCTATTTTAATGAATATGATGGCAAGTAATAAATTCTTCTTGATAATGTCCATTATCCTAATTATTAAATTTTTCTTGCAAAAAGCTGAATTTAGTTTTCAATTCCATTTACCTCCTGTTATGCTTTTCTTTGTTTTAACTTTGTAGCTTAACATTATTCTTCACAGATTTGCTCATGGAAATGAGAAGTAAACAGACATTACGCCAAAAAAGCAGTATTTCAAAACACACTCATTAGCACAACATTTGAAAGAAAATTAATTTAATGCTTTAAATATCCACAGACTCTGGATGAGAATATATTAGTTCTGTTATTCTTTTCTTTCCATTTTTCTTTCAAAATTTAATTCTATTATATAGCAGGGGAAATATTTTTCGACTATTTGTCTAAATAATGCCCTTCATTATGGCTTGGGGGTTTTTTTAGCTCCTAGAACCTCCTTTTTCTTTATGTGTTTTCTGCTAGAGTTCAACATTTCATTCCAGACTTCTGTTGTGTGGGTATCCGGTGCAGTCAGCAAACCTCTGGTTTCTAATCCTCAAAGCATTTAATCATCTACCCAATGAATTAAAAGTGTTTAAGTCCCTTTTGGATTAAAGTTAAACTGGAGCACATACACAAATGTTTTTGCCAGACCATGCTAAACCCTCATCTTTTTAGTCAACCATGTACAGTGATTTATGTCAAAGACTTCAAACTTGGCTTGATTTTTATATTCACTAGAGATCCATCGAACAAACAATTCTAGAGAAAATTAGATGAAGTTTCAAAGCTTTGAATGTTTTGAATGAAGCCTAACACTACTGTTGAAATAACATGACCTCTTAAATTAATTTATCTACTTATCAATCTAAAGAACAGATCAGACCATTGGCTTTATATTAAACCAAAAATACAAATTTCTGACCACAACTAATATATTTTTGTACAAGCAGCTATCAAAGTAGATTACAAAGAAAAGTTAATTTCAACTCTAACTACCGTGATCAACACATTGTTTCAATAAATTCTTCCTCCTGAAATTTTTGAAATTTTAAATTTACATCTCAGGTGTTGGGTATTTCCACCAATATCCTGGCCTAAAAAAAGGAGGCTGGAAACTTGACAGGCTTTCTTGTGGAAATTGCAGTGCCTTCTATTCTTATTCTCATTGGAAGTACTATAGATAACTTGTTGTTTAGTGTTTGTGGCTGCTTTAATTACTTGATTAGAGCAACATGTAGAAGCCTAGCTGCAAAGAGGGCCCCATGATGCTGGGAGTTGCATAACACAGAGCTTTTGTTTCCTTCCCTTTGGAGAGGAACGAGAGATTCAGGGAGTGAAAATAAAACAAAACAAAACAATGACAACAGTGATCAAACAAAAAACCCAAACAAAATCCAACCATCTGCAAAAGAGAGAATGATGCCATGCATTCACCTATGAAAAGGTAGTTCTTCTTTCCAGCCTCTCCTTTCAAGACTGGGAATATTACTTTTACCAATCATGGAATAGCACTAACTAGGGTACAAAAAAATCACATATATTGGGTAACTGTCTTAGAGGCTGAATATAGATTTTTCATGAGAGAAGTTTTAGCCTCACAAAACTGAGGAGTGAATCAAAACTCCTCTTCACATAAACGCACCAACTTGTTGTTACATAAAGATAAGCATTGGAGGCATGGAAGGCTTTAAAGTAAGAGCCTATTTATCAAAGAGTAATTGTAGACATTTACTTTTATAAGAGAATTATGCAATCAAAATGCCTGCAGAAGGAACAAAGAAGGCTGGTATTCCACAGACAATCTTATGTTCAGCATTAACCCTCTAGGGATAATCTCCTGTTCACTTCAGCTTGATCCTTCACTGTTTAACTGTCAAGACATATTTAATATTTTTACCCACACACCTAATTTTCTTCGGCCAGTGTGTAGTTATATTTCCAGCTCCAGGTTTTAAAGCCTAATCTAAAGACCAAGAGCCTAAAATGTAGGCATTGCAGCGCCGGGCTTAAAAGCTCCATATCTCCTTATTTAGTTGACTCCTAAGTGAATACCCTAGGATCAGCCAGAAAATCTGTGGCAAAGTCAAAACCTATATATCAGTCTCCAGGAACCTGGGCAAAAGGCCATTGTTTCTATCACTGTAGGTTAAATATTCTAGTCCAAGCTGGAATAGGGAAGTGGGGAAAAAATAAATCCAAACACTTTTGAAAAGTAGTCAGAGGAATCCTAAAAGCAAGCAAAGCTGTATACTGATCTTCAGTTTTTCACAAATTCCTTGATTTTTCAGTATATATGAGAGCTTCACAACTGGGAGCAATTATGGACAAAAATTATTACATGATGTATGAGTCAACATACAAATGATCTTTCAGAAAGGAGGTTCTTGAAAGGGAGTTTTGGCATATGAAATCGTATAAAAAGCACTGCATGGTTTGATTGTTAGGGGAATTATATACTGGTATGTGACACCTTTGGGAAAAGTTCTGAGAAGTAGGTCAGGTGCGGTGAGTCTATAGCAGACTGGTTACTTATTCATTGGGATCAGCTGTTCTGAGCTTCAGGAAGTTCAGTTCTCAGCAGCTGCTGTGTAATCAGGGCACAAAATGCTTTACAATGGCTGACTATAAAAGGTTGGAATTAAGTGAGAGGGCCTGAGTTATTGTCCTCCTGTGATTGCAACATGTAGCACATAGAAAATTCTCTCATGCTTAAGCCTTTCCTTTATATTTCTAGTACTCATGAAATTAATTTTAAGCTGCCAAGGCTTCCCACCCTCTTCCCCATGTCCCCACAATAATTTCTGGTTCCAATTTAAGGGTTTTTTTGTTGTGTGGGGGGGTGGGGTTTGGTTTTTGTTTCGGTTTTTTAATAAATATGATTTAGATGGATCTAGTGCTTCTGAAAGTTGCCAACCTATCTGATCCTGGACTGAGGGGAGGGTAAACCTTAAGCACTGAAAAGAACTAGGACCTCACAGAAGGAAGAGACCTAGAAAACAATTGATAACTTGGGGAAAAACAGTAGTAGAGGATAAAGGATCAGATTACCTGATCAAAGCAAAGCTGAAAATCCTGTCTGTCTCATGTAAGATCCTAAGGAGTCAATGGATGTCCAATATATATCTGACTACCACTCTGGGAGATTAACTTAAACTGAAAATGGAGCTGAAAGAATTTTTCTGCCAAAGAACACTTTGTTGGTGAAGGGCAAGAGGTGGAATCTGAAGGAGGGTGGGTGAGAATATGCCTCTATTTTTGGATTTGTCAGTCATCAGTGTTCCTTAGATCCCAGTGAGAACCCACTTCCCACCTCCTTCTTCTCATCCCTTCAACTGGCCTAAAGTCCAGTCTACCGTCTGCTTAAATATCCCTTTCACTGAGACCCTTTCCATGCTAAGGGAAGGTGTTGTTTCATAATTACAATGTGACCACTGCCAACAACAATTGCCATTTTGTCATAAAATTACCAAAACAATTGCCATTTTGTACATGTTTATGTCATAAAGACACCAAACTGGCAAAGTCAAATGGAAGCAAAGAAAAAATTACTTGGTGCTGGGTAGCTACAGAGACATCATGGAAATCATCACATGGGCACACACATAATGCAACTTGTGCAAGGATCTCCATTCTCTTTGAGCAAGTAGGGAAAGAACAGTACCATTTTAGTGATTTTAGGAGAGACATGTAGAGGCCATTCGATTTGCCCAGGTAATATACCCAGTTATTACCAGCACACAAACAGGAAGCTGGGGTGAAATCCTAGCACCACAGAAATTATTGGGAGATTTGTCATTCTCCTCATGAGGACCAGAATTGTACATTCAAATGTTCTTTCAATGATTTGGCCACAAAAAATACATTTTTATTCAAATCCCTTTCTAAGCACAGTAACAGACATCTTTGTAGGAAACCTAAAATTGTTTATTTCATGTATTAATAATTCTACATTGGTATCCTGGCTTGCCTGTGCCTACACATCCAGCTACTCATAGAATTCCATTTACCAATCTGACTACTTTCTATGTTAAAATTTGACAGAAATTAGAAAGGTCTTTTTGTTACCACCATCTATACATGTATAATCCTAGAAGTCTTTGCTGTGTCATGCCCCTAATAGCTTTCCTTTCCTCTGAATAAAAGAGACTAGCCTGGGTGAGAAACAGGGTAGTTCATTATTTGTTTCTTAGGCTTGTCATAGACTTGAAGCCTTATCCATTAAAATGGAGAAAGGAGTTTAGCAACAGCCATGAAGAAGATGTGCTGAGGAAGTGTTTGTCAGCCTAGTCCTGATTTCTCATGGTGTTACAAAGGTGGTGGCCCTAATGCACTCTGCGAGAGCCCTTTATTTCTTTCACTGCTTGAAATTAAAACAGCAGCTCCAATACCAGAATTACATTCCCACAAAATCAGGCAAACCTAGTAGGTCATGACATTTTATTTATTTGATCATTTATCTATCCTCTGTAAGTGTGAGTAGTAGTCACTCACTCACTCTCCCCACACTGGGATGGGGAAGATAATCAGAAAGATAAAAATGAGAAAACTCATGGTTTGAGATAAAGACTGTTTAACAGGTAAAGGAAAAGCCATGCAAGCAAGCAAAGCAGAACAAGGAATTCACTCACCACTTCCAAAGGGCAGGCAGGTGTTCATCTGTCCCAAGAAAAGCACAATCACACAATGGTGGCATGGGAAGACAAATACCATCACTCAAACCTCCCCCATCTTATGAGCATGACACCATAATGGTGTAGAATATCCCTTGGGATCAGCTGTCCTGACAACATTCTCTCCCAACTTCCCAAACACCCCCAGTCTCTGCACTGGTGGGGTGGAGTGAGAAGCAGAGGAGGTCTTGGCTCTGTATAAGCCCTGCTCAGCAATAAGGAAAACAACCTTGTGCTCTCAACACTGTTTTGAGCACAAATCCAAAATCATAGCCCATATTAGCTATTATGAAGAAAACTAACTCTATACCAGCCTAAACCAATACATTTTCCCCTTCTCCATTCTATGTACATCATGTTCAAGTTCCACATTATCCAATATAACCTACTTAACAACCACCCCCCTTCCCAAGCCTTAAAATAATACAGAACATCAATCCTTTAATCTATGGGCTACACATAAAATGCCCATAAAAAAACCACTGAGTTAATTTAGTCCATGACCTTCGTTTCCATCTGTTATGGTGGTCACTCAGACCAGTAGAGGTGTTCTGTTTTGTGGAATTATTGGGCACCAAAACCAGGTTAAGTCTCTGCTGCACTTACACTTGTAAGTCTTCTTTTTCATTGGTTCATGTGAGTACTGTTACAGTAATTCCCACAGCATTTCCATTACTGCCTCCACCCTGGTCCCTGTGGACCAGACCACAGCATTTACCACTGCAATGAACTCCTCCCCTTGCTCCTGCTCTGGCTTAGACTTACCCTCAGGGTGCAGTCCCTTAGAACCATACCTGCTTCTAGTGGAGCCTTCCCTATGAGCCTCAGTCTCTCCAGGGGTATAACTGCTGCAGCACAGGTTTGTTCACAGTCACTTTGGGACACAGCTCTTCCACCATGGCCTTCTCCACAGGCTAGGAAGCCCTTAGAGCTCCAGCTGGATGTAAGCCTTACCAATGGCTGCAGTCCCTTCAGGTGTGAACCTGCTCCAGCCTGGCCTTATTGTGGCTGCAGTCAATGTGTCTGGTTCTGTCATGGGCTTATCTGTGACCACATACTTTGAGGTGCTGCGGCATGACCTCGTGTGGGAGCCTGGACTGCTGGTGATTAGTGACTCAAACATTTGACCAGGTGCTGTAAGAGACAGGACTGTTGGTGCTAATGGCTCAATAATAGGCTGTGTGCTCTGCTAGTGATGTACAGAGTAGTGCAGAAGGGCATGCACACTGAGGCTACAAACTGTGTTTCCAGATAAGGGAAAAGGCAGAAGAGAAGTGCTAAAATAAAATCCTGTAAGGTGGGATAAGTCCCTATCATGCCAATGTCCTTCCTTACATAATGACTCAGCTGTGAAAACTCCCCTCTAAATACTAAGAGACAGCTGCAGCATCTTGGAGGGTGTTGACTCCTGAAGTCTCCTGTCACAAAATTACATCAGCCAGTGTGAAACTCCCCACTCCAAGGGAGGTACCTGGGCATTCCCACCTAAGTCTGAGCTTAATATAAACTAATGGGCCAGGTGTTTTGCACTCCTCCCCCCCACCATTTGATGGATAAACTCTACAACCAGCGCCTTGACAAGACTGCAGCCCCTGAGGACCAACAGGATGTTGTTGGAATCTATAGGATGGTGATATTTTTCCTACTTATTCTGTTTATCTGTCACTCTCTCTTCCCCTGAATCTTTCTCCACCTCTCTCTACTTCACATTTACTCTTAAATAAAAATCTGAACTTTTGATTTTGGCATATGGTCTAGTTTACACCTTAATTTGAGCAAAGGCATCTCTCTAATAATTTTAATAATTCCATCTCAATACTTCATGAATAACCACTGATTCTTCAAGGTGAACCTGCTGTACATGGACTTGCCAGAGCAGCATGTAGTTTGAGGTGTACCTTCTCCAGTACGGACTTACCCTTGGGCCACAGTCCCTTCAAGGGTACAGCTGGTGTGGCACAGACATAACCACAGGCACTTTGAGATGCACCTGCTCTGACATGGGCTTATCCACTGCCACAAATGCTGCAGGATATCCCACTCCTGCATGGCCTGATCCACAGGTCACCATTCTCTCGACTCAAGCTCCCATTGCAGTTCCAGCCTGTCCAGTGCAGGAGTACAGAGATAGCAGTAATGCCATGGCCACCATCCATCCAGACACACCAGGTGTGTCCCAGGTGTTATCCCAGCCACAGCAGAGGGGGCTGCTCATCAGCACAACATTACAGAAAGCAGTGAAAGCAAAAAGCAGCCAGTAACCAGCACTGGTCCCCAACACACAGTGAGGCAAGAAAGCCCCACAGCAAGTACAGGAGATAGTCAAGTAAAAGCCCCAAATGGGGTGCCTAAAAGGACTGTCATGGTTTAACCAGACAGCAACCAGCCCCACACAGCTGCCCACTCACTCCACGGTAGTAGGATGGGGAAAAGAATCAGAAGGGTAAAAATGAGAAAACTTGTGGGTTGAGAGTGAAGTGTGTTTGTCTTTCCTGTTTCAAACAGAAATTAGCAGAAATTCCAGGACTGACAAATAACTAAATTGTGAATACATTGCTGTGAATGAGAGTACAAGCAGGGAAGAGCTCCTAACACAATTTGATTTCTATAAGTTCAATAGTATTTATAAACTCAAGTATGAAAATAAAGGCACCAAGGAAGAAAAAAAAAAAATCTCACCCACCCTCCTTGTTTCAATACTTTCCTATCTGCTAGAACAAATAGAGCTACAAAGTAAGAACATCTGTCAATAAACCCTAAAAGTGACATTTCTGTTCCACACCTAACCACAGCAGGGTGTCACTATAACAGCTTGTTTACTACTTATCATATCCAAGTCCATACGGTGCATTTCTGCCTTAATTGGACATTTCCATGCTTTTGCTGATTTCTGTCAAAACCTTAATGATATTTAAATATTCTTTTGCTGATACCATATTTTTTATTTTAAAGAATTTCAAGGAAAAAATAATTCTGTTGTAGGTGTTCAAAATATTCTAGTGACCTGAGAGATACTCTAAAATGGGAAAAAAATGCAGTGTTATTTCACCTACATTCATATTTTAATTTCTTGCCAGCATTCAGCCTATACTGCTCCAAATAAAATAACACCAAGGCCCACATAGTGAGAGAGGCTTCATTATAGATCATGAACAGCTCAGAGTGGAAGTGCCAAAGTAAAAGAACAGATAGCTGTAAAAGATGACAAATAATGTCTGCCCTATTGCCATCCATGTTTAGTGCACTTTGCTCAGAGAGGCTGTTTTATTTGGGCACTCTTAGGAGTAAGGATATGAAAAATAGGTGGCTTTACCAACTTGTCTGGAGTGATTTTGATAGAAAAGGGGCAAAGGGAAGTGTGAAGGGATTCAGTCATTTGCCTGAGTCTGGTGCACAGCTTCAGTAAGCTGAACCATAAAATTGGTACCACAAGAGTATGCTATGGGCAGACCTAGCTAAGAGGTAGTATCAATCCTACTGAGTCAGAGCCAAGGATAAAAGATTCTGGAGGAGCTATCACGGATAAAATACATGCCATAAATTCCTAGTCTTGCAGATAGTTTTTTGTCATATGATGATTTCCTTTTCTACACATCTAAGCAACGTGAAGGTGGACTTCTTTTCTGTTTTGCTAGTAATGTTGGAAATGTCTGGAGTTTTTGGGTCCTAACAATCACAGTATATTTGGCTAAATAAAAGCAGCAGTCCTTGTTAAAATAGAGATCTTGTGAGGAAACACATAACACAGATACACAATTACAGAACAGTATATAAGATTCTTCCTTTAAAATGAGAATATTATGAATGCAGACTTTGGTGATATTTCCTAAAAGAAACTAGTCTTCAGTACACCCACAGTAACCTTATTTCCACTTAGTTCTAGGTTCCTTCCAGCAGACATTCCTGGATGAATAGGGAAACTGGATAAATCATTTTTAAAACAAAGAGAAAAAATGGCAAGGGTGAATAAGAAAAACAGTATGTCACTTGCAGTGTGCAGGATGCCAGTAAGAGTGAGGGAGATGCAGTGTGACACAGTCTTGTTTCCAGACTACAGTAACTAGCAGTAGACACCTCTCTCCTACATAGACCCAGCTTAGGATGCAAGGAATGATCTCTGCAGGGAATGTTTCATGCAAGAAGAACTTAGCCATGATCACATCTTTCACAGGCCAAGTTCAAGCATTTTCCTCCCTCCCCACAGTTTGGATTTAAGCTGACTTTAAAATGCAAACATCCTAAGCACAATTTCTTTGTAAAAACACACGAACATATTGCAGAATTTGGTTCTAAAGAATCAGGCATCTAAATCGTTCATGCTACAGAGCCCAAATGTGGCCAAGGGAAAAGGTTTATTTCTCTTTCTGTGTACAAGTTTCATAGAAAAGACTAGTAAGCTTCACTCTTGACTGTTCTGTGTTCAAGAGTAGGAAACTCTCACAGATTATTAGAGTTCAAAGATGAAGTCAAAACATAATGAATCCTGATAAAGTCTCATAGATTATCTTTGGGGTAAGGCATCAATTAATTTAAGGTTTTAATCCTTTTTATAAAAATAAGAGGGTTTTTTAAGGTGTTTGAAGTACTTGACTCTACCCCTTGGCTTCTTGTAATTCCACCTTCTGAACCTCTTAATCAAGATTGCAGTAGTTTAAATTGCAGAGTAGTAGTAGTTTAAAGTAGTTTAAATCAGCACCCATGAGATGTGGCATATATCAAATCCCTCTCTAATAATTTCCTAACTTCATGCAATCTTTTTTTAGTAAAAACAGAAAGCTCAAAAGACACAAGATTTCTAAATTACTACTTAGTTGAAATTTACTTGCCTTTGTTCACAATAGCAAGCCACAAACTATCACAACTCTCTTTCATGTAATCACTTAGGCATCTGAGAGCAGTAAAGAAATATGTATCACAAGGGAACTTAAGTATCTTAAATTCTGTTCTGGCATCAAAACAGAATTGTCCCTAACATAGGTGAGTTGAGCAGTTTTTATATCTTCCTCCTCTGTGGATCATCTGGAAAGGCCAAACAAGGCACATGTTGGTAAGGCCCATGAGGACAGGAGCCAGTAAATGATATCTGAACCTGTTTAATTTGTGAAGGGCATTCTGAATGCAGTACAGCATGGCATTCAGATCCATTCCAAGACTTACAGGATATCACCACATCCTGCTGAAATCATAGTATTCTGCTTACAGGACTTGCCCTGGAAATTAAAAAACTACAGCATCATCATCCTGAGTAGATACAAATCCACAGCTCCCGCCTCTTCGGAGAGTGCCCTTGCTGCACGGCTTTCATTGAAGCTGTGCCATTTCTGTGCAGCCAGGAATGTGGAATTTGTTTGGCCTGCAAAGAAAATTGCAAAAGGGAGACTATTTCTGTAATCTAACAGGCAAAACACTCTGCTGGAGAGGAAGCTAAAATAGTTCTTTCCCGAGGGCCTCCTTAAAATATGTATTTTCCATGTAACAGTTTCAGGATAAAATCCATTAGCAACATTGGAAGGAAAACTGAAACATAGAAACTTTCCTGTTTCCACAATAGACATCCCACTGTCTCACAGTTTTCCTCCCTGCCTAATTTTTTGTTTCTGGCCCCAGGTCATTCACCATTTCTTCTTATACATGGACTTTGTTTTAATGGATAGGTGGAAGACTGGAATGGCATAAGACAAGTCAATTGATGGTGAATGAGACTCTCTTATGATAAAAAAGTACCAAAGATATTCAATATTTAGAAGAACATCTTGAATCCTGAACTCAGCTGGTGGGTACACAAAGACACCTCACTCACAGCTGCAAAGTATCAGAGCCTAGGGGAACACAGGGTACCAAACATACTCAGCATTTCTTAACAGCTGGCTTAGGTATCTTCTGGAAGACAATAAAAGTAGTCACTTCTAAATATTCTTAATATTATTTGATTTGATTAATTTCACCCCTGGAATGTCTCTACAAACTTTACCTACAAAGAAGCAGCAAACTCATATGCTAGGTTTGGTCCTCATTGCAATTTAGGGAAAATAAAATATCCCAACCTAAACACTCAAATCTATTTCTGAGAGAACTAAAAACAATGTCTAAAATTGTAGACTCCATAAAAAGACAGGAATGCCTACTTAAGCGCAAATTTCAAGCTGACATGATATTTTCAAGTGCCATTCCTAAAGAGGATTTTTTAATCCACCAAACAGGGAGATCTTCAGCTACAGGTAAATTCATCTTGTTTGCCTTTACCTTCTGATAGTGGTATAAGCAAGAAAGTGTTATTACTAATGACAGCTATAATTCAAATTCAAATGCAGAGTTTCAGCTGTATTCTGGAACATGTGAAAATCTTCAGAGTCTTGCATGTAAAGTCCCATGAGATTTGCAAAGCTTCAGAATATTTTACATGAAGGAACTGTTCCTCTCATACAATATTTGGTAAATTATTGTAAATACAGTTTGTCCCATCTTGCATAATTTGAAATGAAATTGTCAAGTTTTTCTCCATTAACTCTTCCTATATTACCTAGGCCACAAAAAACATCAGTCATATTGACACAGGAGAGCCTGCCAGTGGCAGCATTGTGTCCTGAAAACCTGAACTTCCTTGTTCTTAATTTTCTTGTTCTCCTCAAAGTGGCTCCAACCATATACAGGTGGCAGTATTGCTTCTGACACCACAGGTTCTAAAGCTGAAATAAAAAGATGTAATCTTTCCATACTAAAAGAAAATAAGCTGAAAGCTGCTCTAATTAATATTGGCTAAAAATAAGGCAAGATTTGATAAAACAGAAAAAGAAAGAGTTTGGCTCTGGCCTTAGAAGGTCAAGACAGAAATATCTTGCGGGGTCTGTCCCTCTGAGCTTGAAAAATCTTTTGGCATTTGGAGCCTATGACTTTAGCTCTGGTTTTAGCCATGTCAATGGCATGGAGCCATCCTCAATGCTGGACATTTGAGGCCAGATTATTTTGAAAAAGTAAGTTTTACCAACAGGATGGCATATGACAAACATTCATCAGATATCTTTTCATGTTACATCTATTATGTTTGGATTTGAGACATACCTGTGTCCCATTTAGAAAAAAAAAAATCTGAATTCTAATTGAATGAGACAGTGAACTTGTAATCATATTCTTTTTTAACACATTACAATTTTGCATTTTATATATAAGACATTTCCATCCTCACATGTTTAAAATATCAGGGTTTGATATTATTTTTGTTTGGCATCTAGAAAGAAATAAAAGAACAAGGAGTGCAGAAAAGGACAAGTAGGGAGAGAGAGAAGGAGCAAGCTAGCACAAGAGAAATTTATAAAACAACTATGGCTTTATAAATAGAGGTCACAATCTCATATTCAGTCTTTCCTTCAGTGTATTTACAGAATTGTAACACGGTACTTTTAATGGTGTAAAAAGATATTAATTCCAGCATTGTTTAAGTGGGAGGCAAAGAAAGATATTCTGGTTTCAATTAAGAAAGACAGATATATAAACAGGTTCCCTTGGAAGGTCCTGATAGGAACAAAAGAATGTGATATTGATGGACACAGGGGACTCAGACCTGCTTATGTTCAAACCACTAGAAAAAACTCCCATTGGCTTCAGGGCTGCAGGATCCAGCACATGCCTAGGTCACGAACAGGTTTAGCAGACGTTGAAATGACTTTGGTTTCTGAGTACTGATGGCTCCATCCCCAGGAATCTGGATCTCACTGCCATTACCCACAGTCAATGGCAGCCAAAGGCCTGAATTTCTGCCTTAAGAAAGGTTGAAGCCTTGCCATAAATACTTTCCAGAGAATGGCAGTTATTATGGCAACAGTGTTCCCATTGCTCTAGTTAAGATTGTGTCAGTATTTAAATTATAAACCCCTCTTTTAAGGGGTTTACATCTTGGCTATAAACATTTGCCAAGAAGTGAAAATTGGCATTCACTGCCCTATTTTTTAATAACAAAACTTGGAAAAAATCAGGCTGGGTTTTTTATACTGCAAGAGGGAAAAGAGTTGGAGGCTTTTTCTGGGAGGTGAGGTGCATTTTGGTGTTATATAACATATAACATGTTTATATGCAGAGATGGAGTGCATGTATGTTCCTAAAACGTAACATTTGCTCTGAGATTTTAATTAGATTTTGCTGGGCACAGAGAGGTTTGTTTGTTTTAAATGCATTGTGTAAGAGTACAAAAAAAAAGAGAGAACACTGCAGCTAATATATTTCTTATTAACTATATGATTTTTAATAGGCATATAGCAATGTGTATCAAAAATAAGTTGCCTCTAAAATGTTAACATTTTTGCCCTTTGTAAAGAGGTGGGGTTTCTGTTTCTGAGTACAAATAGTCCTTTTTTAAACTCTAGAAAACAAAGTGCATTTACTTGTGGCTACTCTTACTTGAGGTGTCTTAGATGTTGTTTCCACTTCGAGTGTTCACATATGAAAACACTGTTAGCCAAAGAATTAATCCTTTAGCAGGAGCCAGAGGTGCATGCCCTAGCCCTGATCCTCTGCGTGCTAACCTCTGGCTTGCAAAAGGGTGGTGCATATTGTTCTCCCTGAGTTTCTCTCATTCTAAAAATCCTTTGAAATCCCCCTCTATTTCTCAATTATGTGGGGTTTTTGAACGTATGCAATTGTGGTTTTGATTGTTTCGATATGTATATTAATACTTGGAGACTGTAAGAAACACTCCCCAGTGAAGTTCAGTTTTCTTGAAGGAGAGTTTTACATTTCTAATGAAGTTAAGACAGATCTGCAGAACATCACTGGATATGCTGTCAGAAGAAGATACCTGAGGCATATGCCACAAATTGAAAATGCAATATGAAAACTTTGGCAGGAGTGACAGTTTCCAGTGCTCAGTGAAAGTTGTGAAACAAAACTGTTACAGCATTCCCAAGGCCAAAAGGATCATTATTTCCTTCTATTACAGATACAGAAGGAATGAACTGGTGAGAATCACACATCCACCACCCTAGCAAGAGCTAGACATATGTCTAGCAGTATATCTCAAGCAGGCAACTTCTGGAAGAAGACTGAAACCTCCTGTTTCAGATTAAAACAGAATATATGAATTTGAAGTCCTTCCAGGCTTGGGTGACCAAGACATCTTCTCATTCTTTCCATTTGTAATCTACAACTTCAATGTGGCCAAGTTGATCTACCAGGAGAACAAATCCTTCAGGTTCAAATCTGTGGTCTGACATACCTTATGTTTATCTATAGATCTTTCTACAGAAATGGATGTTTTGTCAAAGTTACTGAAACTGCATTGTGGTGGTAGACAAATATGTGCTTATTATATGGGTGTGTTGGCACTGACTATAGGAATAAAAAGGTCTGGAATTAATTTTTCCCATTTCTGAGCCCAATTAATTGATGTGTAGCTACATGGGAAATCATAGGCTTCAACCTGTGAGAGCAGTAAAAGAAGTTACCCATCTGAGCAATGATGTCTTTATTACATAACAGTAGGGGAAGAAGGAATAGAAATCTCCTGTAGACACTGCCTAATCCCTACCATCAGCAGGAACCTTGGATCTCTCACTGACTCATCTAAATTATGGATTAACATTGCAGATCTGCAAAGCTCTCAGGAGCCCTGGAAATGTCAGGTCTGCATAGACTGGAAACAAATAAGGGGAAGGTAATTACCACAATTAATTTAATACTAAATGTAAATTAAAATTAATTATTCCTTTGTTTCATTTCTGATTAAAAGAAAATTATTTTTATTAATGGCATTAGACTCATAAATCTATTCTGCTATTCATTTCCTTTAATACCTAATACATGACTTTCAGCAGTGGTCTTATGGGTCTGAGAGGACTGTAACTACAAACAAAAACCATCACTCTTTTTCCTTGGATGAGGATACACCCCTTAATCGTATCTTTTGAAATTATATTCCTAGGAAAAAAAAAAGCCCTATGGCATCTTACACCGCTCTCATCCTTAACAATTTTCAGAGAGTACAGAAAGGTCAATATGATATGGAGTACCAGCTCATTATGAGATATTATTGAGCATGATAATTGTTTGAGCTCTTCCATATCATGACTACAAACTTCACTGCATACATTAATGAATAAGCCATTATTTAAATGACAATTTGTCTCTGACTGTTATAAGTAATAAGCCTCTGAGTACATAAATTCAGATAAGGCCCTTTAATGTAATGTATAGCACACTATTTCATCTGGTGAACTGAGAGAACAAGTACCAGCTAACAAAATAGAAAATCATTAGGTTCTTTTTTTCCTGAGGCTGTGGAGATATATTTCTCTTGTTTATTTCTTCTGTCAGCCAAAGAAAGGCAAGTTGAAAAACAAAACTGAGTCTGTCTGGTACAATTCCGAGCAATTAGCACTACTGAGATAATGAAAACACTTATTTATTTGTACTGACGCTCTGCTACTTCAAGGCAAAGCTTCACTGAACACCAAGGCCTTTTTCTATTAGGTGGTCAAATAAGTCCATCAATCTCCTGCTCTAAAGAGTGTCCAGTATAGTTTCAGAGAAGATAAAAAAATGGGAATGATGGCAAGGGAAATGAAAGTTAGTTGGTACCATTGACTGGAAATTGATGCCAAGTCCAGTCCTTTCAAATCATGTGCGAGGGCCCTAGAAGAATCATGACTATGATAGAAACTTTCAAGATGTGCAAACCAATATGTTACAGACTGTAAACCTGCACAGAACTATAAAAAGGGAGGAAATAATGTAAAAGGGCAAATGTGGACATCAAGGCATGAAAAAGTTACAAATCTTCAATAAAGATTTAGAACCCGAATACGATCAGGTGAAAAATGGAGAAATGTGGGGATGTTCAAAACTAGATAAGACAGTGGAAAGAGACAGAATCTAAAAATACATTTTTCTAGTAGTGTTTTGTATATTAAAGTAGCAGATGATCAACTGAAGAAGTAAGTAAAACCCTGTACTTAGATGGGTTTAGAGAAGTCAGAAAAGACTGAAAAAAATAGATGTCATATAAATGAATGAAAGCACTCAAGAAAGCATGGAGAAAGCACATTAAAAACACAATATAGGAGTGAGTATGTGTTACATGGACCAATGATGATGGAAGAACAGGTTAAACCCTGCTAAAGCTGTTTTCCCAGTCAAGAATGAGAGAAATTGAAATGAGGATCCGTTCAAATAAAGCCCAAAGGAACAGCCAGGGAAGACTGCTGAAGAGTCAGGATAACCACTACAAAAACTGAGGGAGAAGATTAAAATGTAGATAGCAAAGGCAAATAGAAGGGAAAGAAAAAAAGAGAGAAGAGAGGGAGAGAGAGAGAAAGAGAGAGAGAAAGAGAGAGAACATTGAAGTCACTGCCTTCATTTGACCAAGAAACCTGCAGAATGCAGACCTGTAAAGAACATAAAGCATATTCTCTGTTTGTCTTTCCTCTTCTCCCCCTCTTCAGCTACACTAGTATTGTCCATATCCACAGATCTCTATATCTATACATCTACTCTTTACACAAGATTTTAAAGGTCAGAAAAGGTTTTGTTCAAGCAATTCTGGCACCATAAAAGGTGAATGTGATTGGAGCTGAGGGTGGTTCTTGCTGGATAAAACTCTGCATAATAATCTACTGAATGACCCAATTTCATCTGATCTGTTTTGATAAAAAGAAGAGAAAATGAAAAGCAGTAAAAGTAACCAAAAATTACAGGTACTTGGCCAAGGAAACTTTGGTCATGCCAGCCAGTAAAGCAGGAAACACATCATTATTTGAGTGCTAGGCTACAGATAAGGACAACTTAGCAATTTATACCGTACTTTTCCCATGGTGGCTTTGCATGTCAAACATGGGGAAGAGAAGAAGGAAAGAACCAAAATCATTAAAAGAGTGAAGCAGATCAACCATTGCTTTTAAGGAAAACAATAAGGATGAAAAGAAAACAGGGCAATTAAGGGACAATAAGAACACAAATGGGAACAGATCAGACAATTTTGCAAAATGAAAATGAAAAATAATGTAATAGAAGTAAAAATTTGATATTATCCTGTAGGTGATATCCAGCCTCAGAAACTCCTAGAAGAAAACATTCTTGAGATCAAACAAAAGATACAGTGTAGACATATAAACTTGTTCAGAAAAGAAGCTTAGTAAAACAGTGCAGCTTTTGCAGGGTTATTTTAAAACTCTTTAGTTTAAAATCACTGCAATAATCTTGATTAGCTTTGGGCATCTAATCGTATCAGTGTACAAAACTAGCCCTTGGATTTTAGATATGTATAACTTGGAAAACCACCAGAGCAGGCTTATACTTGGATAGATAGATCTAAATACCAACAGTATCTCCCAACTGCAAAGAAACAAGAGATAATTTCCCTACCTCTATTATTTGTATTCCACCCCATAGGCAGAATCTCCTAATGACTTTTACAGAACAAAGTTCTTCTATCAACACTGCAATTTTAGGAGAGAACACAATATTAACTGAGATTGCATTTACAGCTTCAGAACATTAAATTTATCTAAAGTAAACATTGCCTGAGATTTCAGCTAGGCACCAAGTAAACAAGTATGACTTCTTAGGCAAGACTTTTTGGGTGTAAGTGCCATATTCTGAATTTTTTTCTGTAAAAAAAGTTATGCTGACATTTAAGCCTGGCAAAAATTTTGTGTTCCCTAATAAGTAACCATCCTCAGGATGTGAGTGACACAAGAACTCAATGGTTTAGGTTTCCCTGCATGAAAGATGAATATCCTTCACAAAGACACTTGTTTATTTTTTTGAATCTAGCCATCACTCTGAAAGCATCTGGTCCTCAGAGAAATCAAGCTTTTTTCAGAAATCATCTTCATATGAGAAAATACTGGAAGGTGAAATGTGATGATAATTTCAAACATACTCGCTCTGGCTCTTTTACTGGAATGAATCTGTAATTCTACTATCTCTGGGGGAAAGACCATCAATCAGGACACTCCACCAGTAGTGTTTTTTAGGCTCATTCTTGTGGGGAATAGAGAAGTATGAAAGAATTTCAATGTGTTTACACCAACATTTAAATAATAGATGAACTAGGAAGATATGAATCATGGGAATCAGTTGTCCCAGTCAATGCAGCCTGAATTGAATCATAGGACAGTTGGTTTTTATTTATGTACTTTTGTAGTTGATGCCAAATACACAGTACAACAAGTTCTACAGAGTGTAACACACAGTGAGAATTATACTCCATGTCATGTCGTTATTCTCAAAAAAGCACCAGAAGGAATCAAGCTGCACATCTTATTTCTGGAGGTTACTTTCAAACAGGGTAAGGGACAGTTTCTTTGTCACTGAAGGCAGATACTACAGAAGGGCAAATAATTTCCAAAAGGAATCAGCAGCCTACCCAGACAGAACTGGTAACTGAGCAAAGCAGTGCCTGTAGTGCACATCTTGGTACCAGCTTTTATAAAAGCATAGGGACATTTATAATTTCAGACATACCAAAGTACACCTCTATTAGGACTTCTATCTGAATGTTTATAAGATGCACTCATTCCAATATTGCATTAAAAATCAAGTTGATTTTTGCTGCATACCTGCTTGAAATACAACAGATGGCAGAACACAATAGAAGGCAAAAAGTTTTACAAAAAGGGACATCTGCATAATTTTAAAGAAAGCATAATTCAGAAGAACTATCTCCATTGTGTTGATTTGTGTTGCTTCTTTATTTTTTTATTATTGAGGTAATAATAGTAATAAAAAGGGGGGAAATAGAACATACAGCTATTTTACAAAGCAGATGGCAGCTAGACATGGGCTGTTCTCCAACTGTTCCAATTCTTGTCAAATTTTTGATCAAGAGAAGGGGTAAACTGTTGCATTACACCAGTCTGTCATAATATTTCATCTCAAATACACCAATTCATGGTGGTTTATCAGATAAAAATAATTGTTTATCACCACCTATTTGTTGAAGAAACTAGCAATTTGTTCTGAAACAAAAACTTTAGAAAATTAATTACTCTCAGTGGAAGTAGAGATAACAGTGACATCAGTGTGCCTATGTGGCAACATGAATATTTAGGCACTAGAGATAGAAAATATCTTCTTCCCCTTTTTAAAGGGAAAAACTGCATAAGAGAAATAAACTAATGTCAGATACATATGTGATATTTTAAAGTGGAATCTCCCATGGTTTTTCTTCAAGAGAGCTAAAGAAAGATTTTTGATGAACAGCAATGTTTAAGAACATTTTTGTAGTGATGCTGGACCTCAGGACATCTGAGCTGATCAGCTTAGTTCCATGGATCTTTGGAAACTGACCTTTGCATGCATTATATTATAGTTTCTCTTACCCTCTTTTTTATCTTGGTTTTGCAAATGCATACCTCTCCTTCTCCCAGCTTGCCAAATATGAGATTTTCAGTGGAAACACTCATATTTGCTGCAGTAGGTGCAGTATCATTTATTTAGGCTGAAACAACACATTTATTATCAAAGGGTTCTGAGAACCTAGGCCAATGAAGATGGTAGAAGCTACACAGCAAGATGTAAGTCAAACACTGTGTACTCTTTATTCACTACACCATGAAACATATGGCACAAAACACCTAGGGAGCTACCCTCCCTTATGGTGATTCATCCTGCTGAATAGCACAGCAAGTTCAGTCTGGCATTAAATGTTAGCATATGCAGCCTGGCATACCAAGGAGCTCACCGGAATCTGAATTATTGACAAGGTAAATGGTCTGTTTGGAAACATCAATTCAGATCAACATCACATCGCAAATGAGCTAGCCAAAAAAAAAAAAAAAAAATGAACAGATTACAGTCAGATTTTATTTCTTAGCTGACAATAAAAAAAAAAAAAAAATCACACAGGAACTTCAACATCTGCTTCTCATCTGTCCAGATGATGTGGATTTATTACCTTTGCATCCAGGTGTGCATCATTTCTTGTTACATTTTAGCATCAAATACTTATATGTCATTCATTTCTAGAAGTATCAGAAGCAAATGGTCTTTCAAAAAAGAAACCAACTCAGGATGATGAAAAAAAATAGTCTCAATACCAATGGCAAAACTAATATTGAAAATAAATAAATTTCAACATTGAATGCTGAAAAGATTAAATAGATGGATAACAGAGTTTAGTTGCAAAAGCCATTTTGGACTGCAGTGTAACAGGACTGTCTGACAGGCGCATGAATCCATGTTCCTTCTTGTACCTTTTGCAGTTACACTCCAGGCAGCTCAAAGGTGCCGTGCCAGGTGATCCCAAAGGTGATCCCATATTTGTGGAGTGTCATTTCCAGTACAGCACCTGGGACTATGAGAGAGCTCTTAAAAGGACATAAAACCTAGAAAGAGCACCTGTAGTAGGAGTATGGTTTTGGCTTCAAAATGACTTGGGGTTCAGATTTCTAACATGCAACACTTGCTTTCAGTAGAATATCCTGGTTCATGCAATCATAAAGGCTGGTGAAAACCCCCTAAAACTAAAGGAAGGGAGGTGAAAAAGATGGAGAGTAAAGAAGCCATTATAAAATGCCAGTATGTGTAACTCTGCAGTTTGAGTCTGATCCATGCTGGAGTCTTCCATTTCATCCTCTGAAGAGAAAATGACAGCAGGAAACTTCTAGTGTCAACCTTCATCTACTTTTCTGCATTTAGTAATGCTTTTTGACTCAACTTCTTTCCTGCTGCATTTCTTCACACAACTTTTCTCATTTAATCTCATCTTCCTTCAGCAGCTTGGACTAATCCTACTGATGCCTGTGAATTTTCTGAGTGTGTTATTGCATTTGTCAAGAATCATCCAAGTTCCGAATTGGAAAGATGCTAGTTATTTGCTGTACAAATATTACAAATATGATGCAGGAAAAAGTAAGAATTTGTCCAGACTGAGATTAAGATATGAGATTGGAATTTACAGTGACAAGAAGAAAGCTGAAGTATTCTCTGGGGCTTTGTGACCTTAGAAATCCTCTAATGGGGGACAGGTTGAATATTTTGCAGTGCCTACTTGTTTCCAAAGGCAACACTAACATGGATTCTTGTAAAAGGGTAAATATAAGGCAAGAGCATCCCTATTCTTTATCCAACCAAAATAAAAAAGCTCACAGCTATAGTCTCTATGAATTAGCAAGCTACTTTTTCCATTTTTGCAGGCTAAGACAGAAACATCTATGCATCGAACTATGAAAATCTTTTGTCAAACAGCCTATAGGGAGAGGCAGTCTCTTACATGTGTATCATCTTTTCATAAGTTAAGCTAATTGTATAACCCTGGGTTGCAAGAAGGTAGAGTAATAGAATGCAGATTTTTTTCTTTAAAAAAATCTTATCCATTTGCTATTAAGCTTTCTGGAAAAAAAAAGAAAAAAAAAAGAAAAAAAAATTGGCCTAAAGGAGGCTAAGCATGCAAGAATTAAAGGATTAGCTAAGAACTTTCTGCAGATTTATTCAGATTTTAGAAAAATATAGTACATGTGCCTAAATATTGCCAGGGAACTGCATGAAACCAGTGAAAGACCGCAATAAAATAGTCTTCAAAGGAAATGCTTCATATATACAAAAAGCAGTCCTCTTATTCAAGTTCCATGATAGAGTTCTTTATCCAGTCTGCAGGAACCAAGAAGAGCAACTACAATTATTTAGAGTAAAAGTACAGATGAAATTAGAATATGAACATCATGAGGTTTGGGGAATAAGACCAACTTTGGGTGGTATGACCATGCTGAAAAGTAGCAGAGAGGTTAAGGAGAGAAGTGCATGTCTCTCTTACAACAAATTTCACAAATTGTCACTAGCAAAAATGTTAGTTGTTCAACTTTTTACAAAATTTTACTTTTTATTGCATTCAGTGGCCTGTAAAGTTTGGCTAAGTCTGTGATTTTTTCAGGATAAAAAGTACAATGTTAAGGAACAGCTTATAAAAGTAGACCCGTTCATTTTTTACCCCTTAAGCTAATTTAAACCTGGTCTAGCTCCAGCTAGAGGATGCAAGAGAGCAAGTAACCTGCAGTAAAATTTTCATCTGAAACTGTTTGAATTTTAGGAGACATGATATGATTCTTTATGTATACTTATTTCAATGCAATAATAACGCTAATAATACCCTCGTTAAGATTTCATTCATTAATGTAATGTGGAAACAGTAAAAAATTAACCTTTAAAAAGTCAGGGAAAATTACACTTACCTTATGAGTGAAGAAACTGACTTTCAGAGTTCTCAAACTCAAAGATTTCACGTGTTAACATGCATAATACCCATATGAACAACTGAAGGAGACATAATTTTCTTTCTTTTGACTCCTTTGAGATACATGTTTATATACAGTTAATGGTATTAACAGTGATGACTAATGAAGACAGAAAAGAAGCAGCACAAACAAAATGGAGAAGTATATTAAATAGACAGTCTCTTAATTTGCATGTTTAGATGGTTTAAGTTACTTTTCTAACCACTCCTTTCTACTGACCTGTTAACATAAGACCTACAATCAGGTGGGCTGCATGGGAGATGATTTTGTTAATGGAATAAAGGGGGAACAGGTGGAAGGAGTTACCTGATGGAAGTTTTAGATGCCACTTTACAAAGATAGGAGAAATTGTCTGAATGCTCAGAGACCTCTAATTGCAGGCTATGCAGCTATAACTTCCACCAGAGCTACCTTGACTGTGATCCAGCTCATTCTTTAGCTGTACCATTAACAAACTATAAAATCTTTCAATGTTAGAATTTGGATATCATTGGAGAAAAAAATCAAGGTTGAGATGTGCAAAGACTAAATTTTTTTGAAAGCAATGCAGATAATGGAACGCATCTCTCAACATTTAATAGGAAGAAAACTGTATAGAGGTTTTAGGGGGGTTTTTTTGTGGCTACACAGAACTATCTATTCATATCTTCCTTCTTCTGAAGGGAAAAAGGCTAAATTAAGCTGTTGCTGTTGTTATCATCATCATCATTGTTATATTACTTGTCCAAAGTGTAATCCAAACTGGAAGGAGAGCCAGAATTCTCTGCTTTCCTCATGACCAGCTTGGACAAGAGCCATATCTCTTCCTCCTCTGCTCAAATTGATGCCATAATTTCATGGCTCTTCTGTCTGGAGATAGCATCAGTAAAATCAAGCAGTGAGATTGTCCTCACAGTTCGACTGAGGTAATGAGTTTCTGTTGGCAAGCCCATGGAAACCCCTGAAAGCTTACACAGGCAGGCAGAAAGCCGGGTGTCAGCCAGGTGTGATTAACCTTCTAACATAAAAAATAAACATATGTCTAGTAGAAGCTTTACAAATATTCAGCATTCCACAATCTCTTCACACTCTGGTTATAAGAAATTTTCAACAGATTTTTTTAAGCCTAGAGTCTGTTTTTATAAGGGATTCTGTACTCAACTCCTTGTCTATTCACATTTGTATGTCAAGGCGTACAAACTCACAGAGGGAAGTATCACAAAGAGGTTTGACTCAAGCAGAAAAAAAGTCTGCAGATGAGATATTTTCATTTTCTAAGTATTGCAAATTTAGACATTCTTCTCAGAGACCAGAGCAGACAGAAATTAGATATTAATTCTCTTATGGTAAGAAAACTGCAAAACTGCCCATCTGAAATGGACACTGCATCCCTGATCTGTGAGTCATGAAGGACCAACCAAAAAGGTGTAGCTGGCATGCAGATAAAGGTATTTACCCAACCTAGTGTACCCATACATTTCTTTCATGTTTCTAATCAATGAAAAGAGAAAAAGAAAGGAAAGAGCAAACTAACTAAAAAAACAAACCACCAAACAAAAAATCCCACAAACTTTTATGTTAGCAAAACTGGAAGAAATTTTCCAACCACATCTGTTTTCCAGGTCCAAGTTCAGTATGCATAGTCACACTGTTGAAGCCCATTTTATCACGTCCTTTTGTATTTCCCACAGAACACAAAATAATGTAGACTTGTATTTCTCTTCCAGCCCATTTAATTTCTTAGACGGCATGCAAGAACAATGGTGTTGCTCTGAATTCATATCACTGCAAGGGAGTGTTTAAAATGCAGAATAAATGAACTGAGTTTTCCCCTAAAGAAAGAAAACATTTGTATTCAAAGTTTCTGATTACTATTCCGTTTATTTGATTAAATTTTGTTTGTTTGGGGTTGTGGATTTGTTGGGTTTTTTACAGAAAATTTGAAGTCTATGCCAAGTCTAGACTGATAATGACCTTTCAAATTTTCTGCTACTAAAAAAAGGGGGTTGGTGTCCAATTATCATAAATTATAGTGATAATTTTCATTGATTGCCAAACCATTAAGAAACATTCAATAATTAATCTTCACATTAGCCTTGTGATAGAGGAATAAAAATGCAATGCAGCTTTCCAGAAACCAAGCAAAATTAAAGCTCAGGAAAGGTGTAAATAACCTATAGGCTTTTGTCGTGGTTTAGAGACAGGTATCTGCCAGGGAAAAACTGGAGTTTTCCCTGGAATGCAGAATGTAACCCCCCTTCCCTCCGAATTACTATAATTTTGCAATTAAGGGCTT
>VZUI01056398.1:0-21176 GCA_013401135.1 Cettia cetti | reverse complement strand
ACCCCAGCTCTCTCAGCTTGTCTCCACAGGGGAGGTGCTCCAGTCTCTCATCAACTTCCTGGCCCCCTCTGGACTTGCTCCAACAGTTCCATGTCCTCCTTATGTTGGGGCCACCAGGGCTGCAGGTGGGGTCTGGCAAGAGCAGAGTAGAGAAGCAGAATCACCTCCTTCAACCTGCTGACCATGCTCCTTTGGATGCAGCCTGGGATTCAGTTGGCCATCTGGGCTATTTGCTTGGCTTTCTGGGCTTTAAATTAATTTTAAACGGTTCATCTGTCTTGTTTTCTCTAAAGGAAATTTGAACTTGATTTTAAATCAATATATTTAAACATAAAATATTTAAGGGCCTGGTCAATGTCCTGATGTGCCATCAATGACCTATCATGCCATTTCTACATATTTGCCTCAAAGATGCATAAAGAGAAGGTACATGTAAATCTCCTTCTTGCTCCTTTTGGTGGTCTGGTGTAGAAGTTGCAATTAGATACAAAAATTGGCCCAATGTTTTTCAGAAATGTTCCTGAAGCTTGTATTTTGTTACTGGTTCAGAGCCCACAGGAAGGACCCATCACATTTCCTGAGGATCAGGCCTTTGTTGCAGTATTTAGATCAGACCCTTAAAATTGCAGGGGACACAGAAATAACAAGAACACTCCTGCAGGCACGAAGCATTTGCTCTGTGCTACTTAGAACCAATATTCTTTTGAGTAGAGAAAACATGTGCAGGACTGGATGTGAAACATATCTGCGAACAAGACTTCCACTTGGACTGTTATAAATCTATCAAAAGTCTCCTAGAATGACAGAATTACCCCAGCACTGCACTGGAGTATGACAGTGCTTTCTGGCCACTGAGTTCAGTAACCTACAATGGATTCCCATGACACCTTCTAGTCCAGTTTTCCTCTTTAACCAGAGCCCCAGTGTAGCCACCTCCAAAGTCCAGCAGATGAAGGCAATGCAGCTGGAACTATTGAGCATGTAGCATTTTCAGGAGTACATTCAGAAGTCAAACTTAATAGGAGTCAGGCTTCTATTTGAAAATCTCAGCTCACAAAGTCATGTCACGCTGCTGGCTCCTTAAAGGCATCAGCCTCAGATGGATTTTTCCATGCCCTCTGAAGGCCCTGAGGTGACTGCCTGCCTGCACACCAACTGATCCTCCAAATGTTCCTTACCAAAGCCAAGAGGCTGCCCTCCAATCCGCACCATCTTCCAGAGTTCACCAGATGCACTTGTAAACAACAAATTATTAGGAAATCTGTAAAAAAACCAAAAAGAACACCAAACATAGCAATTAAAACACAGCAGTGTGTCAGATTCTGCCTGTGGGGGATCTGCTCTTCCTGCATCCTTGAGATGTTTGAAGCCAACAATAATGGGGCAGTAGCTCGGGCAAACTGAGAAAACTCAAGGCAGTGGAGCAGATGCACTGCCTGAGCCTCCAGGTATCCTGTGGCAAATCAGCATCTGCTGCTGGAGGTGGGAACAGGTACCCAGAGAGGACAGGGAAAAAATATATTTAAACAACAGCTGTGTCCCAGCTTTACAAATGTTGAGACTGGGAAGGTTTGAATTGAGCTGCATTTGGAAACACCTAGGGATGGAGTATGTTTCCATACCTCAGGAATGTGAATGGTAAGCACTGGTTTAGTGTCTGAGCACCATCAGTGCTTTCTTCCACACCTGCAGGGATCTCTATTTCTTAGCAGGGGAAAGGACAGTGCAGGCTGAGAGTTGCCCAAGGCCAAGCAGGCAGCCTGTGAGAGAGAAGAATTGTCCCCCCAGAACTCCCACACCCCAGGCTGGAGCTCCAGCCCTCTGGCTCCTCTTTAGACAAAGGTTTGCTCCAATAAGGTCAAAGAAACTTTCAAGAGGGCAATTTATTAATTTGAAAACAAGTGCCTGGGGCAGGGGACTTGCCCCCAAGAACCAAACCCAAAGTGCACTGTATGTCAAAAGCAAATCTAAGCACTGCTGAGTACAGCACCCCTCTAGCCTGCAGAGCTCAGAGCCTCCTGTGCTGCACAGCTGCAGAGGCACAGACACACAGACAGAGGCTGACTGCTCCCCAGCTGACTCCTTCCCAGCTACACAAACAAGCCATGGGCTCCTGCTGCTCAGTGATGACTCAGGACATTGTCAGCATAACAAGACTCTGAACCAAGCCCATCCATGTGTAAAAGCAAAGCAGGAGGATCACTCACTGATATCCCCATCCTGATTCTGGCCTTTAGCAGGAAAACTTTAAACACCTGCACCAGGTTTGCCTTTTGGGTTTTGCTCTTAGAAGTACAGTAATGAATAACCAAATAAAAATGCCACTTTGATTTCTTCTGAAAATGAGATAATCCTACATCATATTGATTTGTGATTTCACTGAAGGTTTGGACAGACCAGTCCAAAATTTAGACACTGGAACTAAAATGCCAGATTTTATTCAGAAAAGGGATAGGGTTTACAGGCCCATGACACCCATACAAAGATGGTCCAAATAATTAGCACAGATAAGTCTGAGCTGCTTCCTGCTCTTTTGAGACCATTTTTTTTTAAGGTCCAGGTTACTCTAAGACCAAAGCTCACCTCTGCTGTGTCTGGACATCCATGACCAGGGAGATGTAACCCTCAATGAGAGAAAAGGAGAAAAAGCGAATATGTCCCGAGTCTTCGCTGCCCACCACTGAGTCTTTTACTCTGAAGGAACAGAAAAGAACGACATTAACTGCAGCCAGAAGAGCACAAATAAAAAGGGTTTTTAAAGCAGATATAGCCAGTGAAACCAGAAATGTTCTTTCACTGACTTAGGGAAGGGACACTGAGTCCTGTGTACTATATGGGTTTTTTATTATTTTGCAGGTGGAAAACTATCCAGTCCCCCAAACTGACAAAACTCTCCCTCCCTGCCTCAAGGTCCCCTCACGAGAGGCTGTGGGCCAGGAGCCACGGGCACCAAGGGGCAGCAATGCAGCCAGCTCTAAGTGCTCTGGCCCTGTGTGGATATGCAGCACACTGACCACATGGCTCCTCTTACCTTCACTCTGAAAATGCTCATCTTTCCAAAGCCAGCAGGTGTCTGTCTTTGGGCAGCCTCAATCACCTGTTTGGCTTCCACCTGTCAGGACAACCCTCTAGTGCCTGTGAAACCTCCCTCCCTCAGTGCAGAGCACTGGAGCAGCACAAGGCCACAGCAGATCCCTGGGCACCCCAGAGCAGTGGGGATCTGTGCCTCCAGACACTGGGCACACCTCTCCTGGAAGCCCAATGTCCCTGCAGGACCTACCCATTGGAGTAAAACATGACATCCATTAGGAGTGTAGCAACAGTGGGAAGGGTATCTGGATCCAGGCTGGTGACGCAGAACATATTACTTGGGCTGGAGAGAGGATGAATGACAGGCCTCTGAACTGAAAGAGACACACACAACTATGAAGCTACATCTGCAGCAGGCTCCTGTCCCATCAGCTCTGTCATCCATGCACTGGCAACAGTCACAGAGAAAATTGACAGTGTTTGTAAGGCAGTGCCTCGTTGCTGAAGCCCTGCTGGCTCTCAGACAGTGGGAATGAGGGGCCTGTGGATAATCTGCTCCTGTGCTGCTCTCCCTAAGGTGTAGGGTGGTATTACCCTGAATATCCTGCCCAGCTCTCAGTCTGAGGGGCTTTCAGGCCATTGGGAGCATCCACAGGAGATGAGGGGCAAGTTAAAGGAGGTGCCAAGAGAAACTAAAAAGTGGGAAAAAAATGCAGGCTTCTACCATTAAAAGGCAGGGCTATGGAAGGCATTTCTCCAGCTGTGGTTGTTGGCAGTCCATCCTGTTTTCCCTCATTTCTGGGGACCTATTTTGCCATAATATCTTGAAAAATTAAAAACCAGCTGCCACGCAGCAGTTTGTGTAACAGATTGCAGCCAGTGGCTGAGAAGCAGCCAGCATTTAGGCATGCAACCAATAGAGCAACAGAGCAAACTGCATACTGGTGCATTATCAACATGTTTCACTGTGCCCTTTCTTGATGCTTTTTTTCTCTAAGACTCATTTTCTTAAACAAAGTGATGGTTAGCTCTTGAGTGATGAAACTGAGTGGCACTTCATAAAAACTGATCCCTGCTTTGTCTGGTTATGGGCAAAAAAATTACATACATGTCTGTAGGTAAACATATGCTTATAAGTTGCCCCTTTTCCTGATTGTGCCCTTTGGCTTGATACTTGTTCCTCTGGCCTGCAAACATTTTAAGGTTCTGTACAGCCCTGGGCTCACTGTGGCCTTGATCCTCACTGGCATTGATGTGTGAAAGTTGAAAAACAATCTTCTCTGTGCATCACTGCAATACTTAAATAAGCTTTTAGAGAAGCCATTTTCCTTTGGAATGTTGAAGCGTGGAAATATGGGATACAGACAGTATTTTTGCAACTGCAAAGCACTATACTTTAACCCTCTGTCCTACAAAAGGCATGTCTTCTCTAGAAAAACTAGCATTAAAAGGCCAAAATTCAGCCAACCTTACTAGCACTGCTCAGAAAGTTAAGAGGCTACTCAAATCTTTGGTTGTACTGGGATAGGCTTTAAGATTATGATCTTACAACAGGATAAATATTCACCCAAATGCTAAAGGAAGCTAGGAGGCAGGACTACCAACCCCATGTGTAAGGGAGAACAAAGGCATGGCAAGCTGAGCCTGTGCTGGTCCTTACCTAGTTTTGGTTTGACAAATCCATTTGTTACCCCAAAGTCATCGGCAGCCACTGTCTCCCCATTGACCACCCTAAGGATGGTGAACTCGGCGGCCAGCGTGTGCATCACGAAGGGCAGGTCCCGCTCACGCACCTGAGGGACAACAGCATCAGCTGGGGGTGTGTGCACAGAGAGACACAGCACTGCAGGGGAGGTGCACACCTTCAGTGCACAGCTAAGTGGACACAACTCCTGCTTGAGCCACTGGAGAGTTACCTTTTGGGTGTATCTTAACAGAAGCACACTTGGTGATAGCACTGTGAGCATCAGTAGGACTGAACACCAGAGTGCTTTTATGACTGTAAAAACAATGTGGAGATTTCTAAGCAGGAGATGCTTCACTTCTTTTCCAGCATTCCTTCAACAATTCAGCACAGCCTGTTCTTCAGTCTTGTTTCCTCAGGAAATAAGGCTCTGCCTTGTGTGCATGCACATGCACACGTGTGTGAGACAGAAAGACAGTTTGTCTGTCTATACACAAAACAACTTTGGAGCCTCTTGGCAATCACCAGCCACCCTGACAGCAGACACTATGTTCCTCTAACTTTCAGAAAACCAATGTCTGAGTGGTGGTGGGAAGTGCTACCAGTATCTCCATTTCAGGGGGGCTGCAGTGTGGGCTCAGCACTCTCATTAGACACCAGACAACCCACGACAACAAATGCTTCATCCCATGGCAAAAGCTCCTGAGATGTCAGAGGGCCTAACTACAAGGAACAGAGATCTGGGAAAAGCAGATTTTGGAACTTCTGCCACTCTCAGACAACTCATTCCCAGAATTGCCCAAATCAACTTCCATCTGGTGGCAATAACTCTGCCTGGTCCCCTCATGTCCTCTTACCAGGATGAAGTCCGTCTGATAGGTGGAGAGCATAAACACTGAGATGTTTTGGTCAGCTAGAGGTGCTATGACTGACTTGGCAATTTTGGTCACTCCGATGGGCTGGGAGCTGGAGAAACCACCTCCACCAGACACCACGTTGAGGGCAAGCCACGTTGCATCGGCCACGCTCAAGTGTTCCGAGGAAGGAAGCTCTGCAGAGACAGAAGGGAGGACAGGGGTTTGTTTTAGAGGCAGAGAGAGCCAGGCCCACCATGTGCCAGTTTGTGCTTAGCACAGACCTCAGTGCAAGGAGTGAGATGAGCCCCTTATCCCAACATCCTGGGCTTCCCATGCTGCTCCACAGGCCGGCACTGTGACACTCCTTCATGTATGGATTGCATCAATTTCCATGGCAGGATTCACACAGACTGTCAAGGACAACACTGGGAACTGCAGGAGACTCAGTAATTCATTTGGATGCCAGTGACCAGTTCTGTTCACCTTCCCAAGTGGAACAGCCTGTGGTGGTTGTCCTGGTTACAAAGGAGAGTGCCAATGTGGGTGTAAACAAACTGTATTCTACTCCCCTCATGATTCCTGACAAACTGTTCATTACAGGCCGTTTGCAGGAGCTGCCCATCCCACACCTGACATCCCAGGCCACAAGCTGGGTGTTAAATTAGATAAGGGAGAAGAGGCAAACCCTTCAAGGGTAGTGTTTCTTCTTCACACCAGTGACTCAGCTGTGGTAACTCCCCTCTGGGGAAGCACCAGCACAGTCACATCCATCCTGATGGGGGGAAATCTCTGCTAATGGGCCATAATGGGCACCACCAGAACGAACAGGAGCTGTAGCTTGACTGTCAAGAACTCCCAGAAGTATCTTGACTCACACTATTACATCTTGCACTGTGAAACTCCCTGCCCTGGGGGAGGCACTGGGCGTTCCTGCCTGAACCTGAGCATACTTAATCTCAATACCACCACCACCACCAACAGAGGAATCCAGAGGAGGACCAGAACTTCCACAGCACCACAGCTTTTGACTGCAAACATCATTTGACAGGGTGAGCAACAGGGTGCCAAGGCTGTACTCTGACTTTGTACCACTCTTCTGTGTATCACTGCAATTTATTGCAATTATTAAATTGTAACTCCAACCTGAAATTTCTCTCAAGGTAGTTCTATGGGGATTCTCCTGATGGTTTACTTTCAAAGCAGCACAGTGGTCTTGGATTTAAATCTCTATTGTACAATATCTCCAAACATTTTACTCAAGATGTTCTGGCCTCTTTTGTTTTTGTTTGCCCACTCTAATATAAACCCAAATTTTGTACTCCTGGACTGGAGATGGAGACAGAGCAGTCTGGGCACTATCCCTGGTCTTTGAAGATGCAGACCAGGCACTCTATGCATCTGTGGGCTCCTGCCTCTAAAGCATAAAAGCCACAGAGCCCAGCAAGGAGGGATGGGGTAACACATAAACTAGGGATTACAAAGTAAACACATACTAAGATAATGCAAATTACTCTGGAAATGGAAAATACTAAGAATAATTCCACTTCACTTGCTTCTAATCAGTTGTGGTTAAATAGTTAAAAATCTGCAGCTAAACTATTTAATACAAATTACTAACTGTTTTAAAAAACCCTAAATGTATTAACAGCCCACAAAACCAGATGCAGACTCTGGAATGAAGGCATACAGTGCTCTAGGATTCTCTGGATTTTCGATTTTTGTTTGGCAAATGATTGAAACAAACACTTCAGATCCAGACTAACAAATGAATAATCCCAGCTAAACCTACTTGGTGTAAGGAACTTGATCTCAGATGCAGATCCATCCAACAAGGACACAGCAGGTGTGCCAGGGGAACCTACACACTTAGCTCAGAGGTGAGATGCAGCCCAGAGCCCAAAAGCACAAACCCCAGCACGGCTGCTCTTGCTGTCAGCACTCTGGCACTTCAGGCAAGTGCTTGCACGCCCCCATGTCCACACACTCCTGGCTCCCCACGCAGCATCCCTTTCTCCTTCAACGAGACCTTTGGGAGCTGTTTCTGTACAGCCCCAGACACCTGTAATAAATTCCTAACCTCACCCTCTCCAAATCCTCAGGCACCACTTTCCTGAGACACTGACAGCACTGAAAACCCCAAATGATCTGCATAACAAACACATTTTGCCCTCTTCAATAACCTCAATTGTGTGTAGCACGAAAACAACCCTGAGCATACACACTGCAAACAGTGGGGACACTGGGGGTTCTGCTTCTGCATTTTGATGTTTAGCTTCATAAGCCCATGTTTCTTTTTTAATAATCGGAGCTTACATGGAATGAAAACTAGACACCAGGGAGAGAGGGTAAGTTTGTGCATTAATCAACAGCACGTTATGTCAGAGAGACCTGTGCAAGTTGCTTGAAGCAAATTATTGCAGCAAAATACCATTTTCTCATCAGCCCATTTTAATCAGAAAAGCACCTCCAAACCCACACTTCCCACATCACCTGGCATGGAGAAGCCAGAGCTCAAAACTGCTGCTGAGCTACACGTTTCAGGGTCCTGCTCTCACCAACTGATCCCACCTGCAGCAGGCACATCCCAGCTGTGCACAGGTCCACACACTACTGACAGCAAGATCACAGCTCATTTCCTGCTCTCTAAACAGTAGGTGATAATCCTGCTTTGTATAGGTGATAAGGACTGCAATTCATTAAACACCAGTTTAAACACAATTTGTGGCCAGGGATGTGATGGAAGATGAAGTATTTTGTGGTGGACAGAGGCATTATCCCATTTCACTCCTGCAGCTGCATGAGCTGCCCCAAGGAGACTTCATCAAGCTCTTCCTCAGAGGGGAGGAAGGCTGATTTGCTCATTGCACTTGTAATTACTTGGAAGTCTTAATAATTTCTGGGTTTATGTGTTTAACAGGCCCTATGAAGTGTGACAAGGGCCACTGCATTTGCTTAAGTAACCTGCTTCTCATGATTCAATTAACTTGGAAAAATATATAGGAAGTGATTGAAATACCAAATTTGGACACTGTTTTCACCAGGCAGCCAGATAGAAAGTACAGCCCAAATTTTAATGAAACAAACCTAGGCTGAAGGCTCAACAAAGTCATCTAAATAGTATTAAACAAGCCACCTGGGACGGTGCTTTGCCCAGGAAGCTGTTGAATGCTGTAAAACCCAGAGAGCTGAAAACACCAGTTGTAACATTAGCACAGACTCAGTTAGGCAGAATAAGGTAATAAATAAGGAGCAAAATGAGGAACTGCACACATTCCAGTACCAACTCACCATCACCACCACCCCCACAGGAGAACAGAGCTGCAGGCCCCCACAGCTTCAGCATTGTCACATCCCTTGTCCTTCCATTGGAAAGAAATCTCTCTGCTGGGCTCTCAAGATCGTCTTGCAACTGGTTTATCAGAGTGCAGTCACTCCCACTTCTGATCATGGGGGACATCCCAACTCTGGCTGAGAAAGACCTCTAAAAGATCAGAGATTTGGGCTTTATTATAATCAGGATTTTCATTTTGACCTTTCATTGGGATGAAGCCTTAAGATTTTTCTGGTTTTGCTGTGAAAGGCTTTACAGAGTTGCTAGCAGAAGGCACCAGGAGCAGTTCAGCTGCTTGCAGGCTCCATAACCATCATTTGCTGCCCAACATGACAACTACCACAGTCTGGAAGAGCAGGCTTCCAGACTCAAGCTGTCATTCCATGGTCATTCCATGGTCTCTGGCATGGAACACCACCAGCCTCAACTGGTGATCATTGTGACCAAGATGTGATCATGGTGATAGTCCAGGATGATCTTCCCAGGCAATGCAACGCTGGGTACCAAGTGCTGGTGGGCTCCAAAGGCCAGTGGGGCTGCTCTCCATTGGCACAGGCATCAAACTAATGCCAGTCCCTGTGCAACCCAAACCCAGCCATCATGCCAAGGAACATGCAGGGCGTGAGTAACTGCTTGCTCACAGCACAGGTGATTTACAAGGCATGGAGCCTGTCCAGAGCCTCACTGGCCCATGTGGCAGCCCCAGCTGAAGCAGAGCAGCCTCCCCAGCACACGTCATCCTGGGATGTGAGCTGGTGAGGATCGTATCGGCCATGATTGGCTCCTGAGCTCCAATAATCAATACCATTTCCAAGGAGGACAACAAACATTGGCTGAAACCCAATTGCAATTGAATTGCTGCTGCTGGAGCACTCACTGTGCAATGCTGTAAGCACTGTGAGCTGCTGCTCCATGTGACACTCCTAAAATATCCTTGGGAGGATGATGGGATGATGATGAGATTCCAGCTCATGATCTTTATAAGCAGCCAAGGAAATCAAATAAAGTAGGGAAGGAAGATCTCCTAGTTTACAATCCTGACCAAAGAGTCAGTCTGACAGTGTCAGTCAGCACAACATTAGAACAACGTTCTTTCTGTCTGTATTTTCTACCCTGAAGACCCCTCAGTTCCAAACACCCTGCATAGCAGGAGGCACAGCACTGGGAGAGAGCCCTACCTCTCCAAAAGAACCTGGAAAATGGGCAAAATGCTCTGAGAAAGAGCAACACCACCAGAACTTCTTTTTCCTTTTCTGTACCTAGTTTAAATGGGTTCACATTTCTCATGAAAAGGTTATAGCTAAGGGAGAAATAACTGGAAAATGCACAGTTCCACAGAACTGCATTTCATCTACCCACACTGATAGCTCAGTGAGCCCTGTACAACACGCTGCAAACTCCCTCCACAAAGACACTCTGTGAGCTGTTTTCTATGAACTCCTCCAACTCTACTGCAATCAGACACCTTTCAGCTTCCAAGTGAAACTGTAGATAATTGATTTATCATAGTGCTTGGAGAGAAATGAAGACCCTCAGCTGGTTTCCTCCTTTGGTGTAGTATGCTGGATCATCTCCTAAGCACTCACCTTCCCTCAGCACACAAATTTTTACATTACAGTGGAGTGATGTGCTACTCCCTGTTTTTTTCTGGTACTCTGAATGAACCAATTGCTCATTTGATTCATCATTATGAGGACTTATGTTTGCAGCCACAGTTAACTCCAAATATCAAAAAATAATGAAATCAAAAAATATTGTGGACTTTCTGACCAGCGTTCTGGCTTTAGAAACCTTACATCGTACTTACTTCACCTTTGAAAATTTCCCTCTCCAAAAAATGGCATGTAGACTGGCTTTCACTAAAAAGACAAGAGAAAAAGGCTCCTGCAATAACAGGACCCCAATTGTAAGTCATTAAAAATGTAAGTGCTGCCAACTGCCAAAGTCATGATAAAGTGGGAGAGCTGTTGTTGCCCAATGCTCCCAAGTGGCAACACAGTTTATGTGAACATATATACATTAAATAGGACCTTTATGTTTATTAAAGGGTTCTCTTCCCACTCCCCACATCGCTCTGCAGTTTTAAAACCCCACTTTAAAATGAAGTGAGGAATTATCTGAGGTTGTAAAGCCTGATCCAAAGCCAGGCATCCTTCTGACTTCTCTGTCAGCAGCACCACACTGGTGGAGCTGAGGAGGCCAAGGGGTGCAGCAGGTAGGTGCCATGCAGAGCACACTATGCCCCAACCATCAGCAGGGAGCTGGGATGCCCAGGGCCAGCACCCAGTTGGTGTGCTTCTCCTGAAATCTGCATAAAACACATGTGTTTGACCTGGATATCTCTGCTCAGGAAATATTTCAGGAAACTTTTATTCTTGCATGCACTGTGCAAACTGGCCATATGAGCTCAAAATCCTGAGGGGAGAGTGGGTGAATGATAACACCTGAATCTCATTTCTTTTGAAAAATCAGGCAAAGTGAGTATTCCTTTAATGCTGTGAAATTGAGTAGTCTGTTTCTCACCTCCAGAAAGCTGTGTGAAAGGGCTTAAAGCAGGATAAAGATACTTATTTATCAGTTTTTGCAGTGTGCTAAAATCCAGAAAGAGCTCTAAAGCTGGTCCAATGGCTAGTTTTGTGTGTTCTGGTCCTTGTGACTCTGGAAGTACAGAAATTTTTCCTGCAGAATGCTTTGCTCTTCTGCATGGAGAAGCCAATGATCCAGCACTGTGCTTCCTCCACAGGAGCCAGGACAGGGCAGCAAAAACATCCTGGGGACGTTACACTGCAGATCATGACTTTTCAGAGGATGCAAATAGCCTCTCTTTTGGCCTCAAAGCACAGGCTGCCAGCTTTACACTGAATAACTGTCAGCAAACCCTTGTGCTGCCACATACATTCTAAGCAAGATCCCGTGGGCACTTTGCAGCAGAGAGAGACAGCTGCCAGGCAGAAAGGACTTGGTGTCAGTTTGATCTGAGTGCCACAGAGCACTCTCCCACCAAGGGACTTACCTAAGCACAAGAGCCAAGAAAGATGAAAGCTTGTCACTAAGCTTTGAGCTGGGGAACATGGTTACTAGATCCAAAAAGTTATTGCTTATGTGAACAGGAGGAGGAAGAAAATCCCACAGCTCCGATCCAGCTGAAATCATCTCACAGGCCAACAAGGTTGAGATCATCCTGGGGAGAAGGCAGCACACCCATGACCAAGCAGCTTTTGCTATTTTTTCCATTTATGCCAACGGTTTGGTGAGCTGCCACCTTCCTCAGAGGACGATACTGAAGGAGCTCAGAGAATCAGAGAATGGTTTGGGTGGGAAGGGACTGATAGAAGCCATCAGGTGCAACCTTCCTGTAATGGGTAGGGATGCCTTCAACTAGAGCAGTTTCCTTCAAGCACCATCCAACCAAACCTTGAATGTGTCCAGGGATGGGGCATCCACCACCTCTCTGGGCAACCAGAGAGTCTGTGTCAGAGGCAGGGACAGAAGTTAGCCCTGCAAACATGACTTGAGACGTGAGGAGTGCAGTGCCTCACACACAAGCCAGCAGTGAGACATCCAGTGCATGGCTCCACATGTTCATTAGACAACAAGTGCTACCAGTAAATGTGACAGCAGGTTTCTCCAGGATCACAGCAACAGGGACAGAAGACAAGGGAGTCCTCTAAGCCCTTTACTCGAGGGAAAGACAAACACATTCTTTAATTTATAAAAATTAGTAGACTCAAACTTTAATTTCTGTATCTTTTATTGCTATTAGTGCATCTCAGATTTGCTCTTGATGCACTTGGGCATCTGCCTGGGCATCTCTGCAGGACTGGATCCACAGCTAGGGAACCTTGCCACCTCTAACTGTATGCTTCTATGTTTCTGACACTTTCTCTTAACAGAGCATGCAAAACTGAGAAGTTTTTTTTAATTCCAAATATCCTCAACAGGGAAGCTGTGAAACCTGTCATCTCATTTTCCTATTTAGGTATTATCCCACTCACACAACTGTCAAAAGAACATTGTTTAGTTCCTAAACTCACACAGTGAAGAAGTAACAGCTTGACATTTTATATATCTGGCCTCAATGTTTCTGTGCCTCAGTTTCCTACCCATAAAGTCAGTACAAGCCCCCTATTTCTTCTGAACCTTGCTCTCAAGAACCAGCTGACCTGTTCAGCAGAGGTTTATATACATCTCACAACTGAAGCATTTCACAGCTAACGCAAAGCAGCATGGAAAATTCCTTCACAAAGATTTGAATGTCTAAAAGCAGGTTAGAATGGGAGGGACTGGGAAGTTTTGTTCTGACCTCTCTGAGCACCTTTGCCTCTGAGAGAGGACGCTGCTCTGTTAGTGCTATTCCAGGGATAATCAGGTAGATCAGAAAAATAAAGGTCTCTTAATTTCCACTATCAAGACCATAAAAGACAGACAGGCAGAGGAAAAGAAAGCAAATGAAAACAGAAGTAATCAAACAAGAATGCACTCTAGGGAAAAGCAAGCACCCTGAGCCTGTCAAAGTCCCACTGTGAGCTCTGAGCAGCTGTCTCAGAGCACCCAGTACAGACCAGCTCTCCCCAAGCCCACGCCTCCTAGAAGTGTTCCCAAAGCAATTTCAAACAGTGCATCCTCTCTCACTTCTTGCATGACATTTATCTTGTACTAGTCCTTGTCTGCTGTTACAGATTTTCTTTCAATTTATGGAGTAATTAGCTCTAAAGGCTATTTATGGATTTACACTAGAATGAGTGAACATACCCAGTGCAATTTTCTCATGTTGTCCTGATAATTCAATACAAGCTCTACCCCATACAATAACCAGTTTGAATTTTCAACTATTCATGTGAATAGGACAAATTACATACACAGGGAATTACACATGTGACTCTGGGTCCCACGTCCATTTAATGGAAATCACTTGTACTAGTCACACACAAGGGAGTCCTCTAAGCCCATTACTGGAGAGAAATTATAAACACATTCATCCCACCTTTATTTTACTAGAATTAGTAGACTCAAAAATCTGCTTCAAAGAGCAGTGAGATCCCCCAGGGCATTTTTTCAAGCCCTGATCTCAAAGAGAGAGAAATGACTCCTAACTAGACACATCAAGGGATTCAATACTGGGTATGTACAGCCACCTCAGGAGCTACAGCAGACTAGATAGCTACAGCTATCAGCTCAGCCATTTTCCCTGAAGCTTCACTGTCCATGTAAACAATCTGCAGGGCCAAGTGAATATTCTGAAACAGATGGAAACTTTTTACGAGAAGTACCTAATCTTCCTGAAGTATCCCATCCACTATCCCCCAGATCACAACTATTTCTGCAGCCACTATAATTCAGCAGCTCCCAAGAAAGGCCTTTATAAAAAAATTCAGGGAAGAGAGACCACACTGCTGTAAAGCTTCTCCACTGTTCTCTATCTGCCCACATACCTGCATGAGATAGGAAAGTCTGTCAGGAAAGCACTGGAGGTGCCAGAGGCAGGGACAGAAGTTAGCCCTGCAAACATGTTGCAGTTTGTCCATCACAGATGCAGTGAGTCCATCACAATGGTATGGCCTCACAAAGATGAAGTCTTTATTTTTGCTACTGATGCTACAGAGACATCTCAGGCACAAGATTCGTGCCCTGGGATGATGGAGGAGGACAGTATGGCATTGCTTCTCTTTACCTGTCTGGGAACACAGGCATCACTTTCTCAGCAGATGCTAAAGGATCCTCACCTCTGCTGGCATGGACACGCAGCCTTCATAAATTTTGAGGAATGAGATGAGGTAGATCCTGAGGTGTGGCACTGTCCTAGAAAGTTTAGTAGCTAGTCTGCTAAAAGCAGCAGAAGTGGGAATGCATTTATGCCAATTCCAGAGCTGGCAAAGGAGCATGTGCTGATTAAATTTTTTTTTTTCTGCTCAGCATGTCCTCAGCTATATTTGTACAGAGCAGAGATGACGCCATGTGGCTGACTGGTCTATTTACACCTCTGGAGTCCCCTGCTCAGCCCCATCCCTGTGTCCCAGTTAAGGGTGCAGACAGGAATTTGGGCTAGTTCCAGCAATCTAATATGCCTGGCACACCACTGGAACTGGACAAACCAGTGATTTTTACCTAATAGAAGCTGTTCAGGATCTCTCCACTGCCTGAATACAGGCAAGCAGAGGAAATAGAAAAGCCTATTTCTGGTGAAGAGCTAAAATACAGTGAATGTTATTGCTGGAGCCTGTTGTGAAAGCAAAAAGCAGCAATAGCCAGATTAATACTCACTGCCTCTAAGAAGCAGAGGCAAGAAATGTGCTGCATTCATAAATGCACCATTTCTGTGCAGCCTTTCTCTCTTCCAGACTTTTTTATATTCCTTGCCCAGCTGGCTTCTGGCTTTATCTTTAAGTAGAGCTGCAGGCTGTTTCAGACAGACAATCCATGTGCACGAATGCTGGGGCAGTGGCAACAGCTGCAAGTGGATGCAGTGAGTCCATCACAATGGTATGGCCTCACAAGACACAGCTTACCTGCCTAACTCTGTCACCAGCTTGTGAGGTGATCCTGAGCATTGCACATCCTCTCCTGTAACTGTGTTTTCCTTTCACATTAAATATTCGGTTGCCAGAGTCCTTCTCTCCTGCACTAAGTATGTGAAATATTGACATCACAGAACATTGTGGCTCCTGGGTGTTACAGCAACAGCACCAAAATAAAATTCAGGAGGTGTGATCTGGCCAGCCACCCTTGTGTACTTAAAGGAAGCAGCTCTGCTTTACTTGTGTGCAGGTATTTCCATTCTGTGCTGTTTTCCCAAAGCCTCCTGTGTCTGCACCTCAGAGCCATCCCCAGCAGTGCCTGTGTCAGTGAGGTGAGGGGTGTCCATGCCTCTCCCATACCTCTGAAATGGGAAAACCAGCAATGGCTGCAGAAATCCAAGCAGTTGCTTTTCCTTCATTAGGCTCCAACCTAAACCCAAAACAAGTGACTCCTTTGGTCTTCATCTGGACAGCAGCTGGATTAAAGAAAAGCCAGAATTTCCCAAGAGGAAAAGAAAGTCTTTGCAATGCAAGTTTCCCTTGCAGGAGAGATATATTCAGCCATGTGAAACGCAATGTATTTAAGATCAGCATATATTTCTCCAAACCTCAGCTTCCCCGCCTTCAAACAAAGAATTAGCATCTCTGTGTTGACTTGACAAAGAGCTGAACTCAACAACCACCAAGCACTGCACTGCTATAGGCAGAGGCCAGAAACTCCACCCAGAGTCTCTGCCTGTCCTGCACTAACCTCATACCCAGGCAGTGGCATGTTCTTCTACACATCTACCACACCTGCTGCAGCTGAAGCTGCTTGACCAGAGGCACCGAGTACAAATCTCTGAAGACCCACAAGAACTCATGTGCCTGTTCCTTTCCCTCCCCTGGCTCAAGTATTTAGTATCTGATGAGTGCATGCATGGGGTTTTGCAGGGATTTTGCTGCTACTGTAATTTTCTCCTGGCTTGAGGAAGCCTTCCAGACTGCCTGTGGTGCTTCACCTGGGACTGACATGAAGCTTGCAGCGAGCAGTAAGTCAGCTGAAGCTGTGTCCTGGGTGGGTACACAAGCCTGCTGTTCCTGGAAGTGCTGCTGCAGCCCTGTGTTCTGCCACAGTGAGAGTCCTGTGCACACCCTGGGTCACGTCCAGAGCCACGGGCAGGCCTCAGGCAGGGAAATAAATAGGAAATGCCATTTTTAACAGTCATTAACTTTACATGAAAACATCATGTTTTGCTAAATGCCTGCCTACCCTTGTTGCAGTTAAAGGATGTGGAGGACAAAACTTCCCTCTTGGAGATGTTCTGGATATACAACACTCATCACACTGAGTCAGACCAGAGGCACTTCCAATAGTGTCCAATGACAGACATTCACCACAGGTCCATTTCTCGGGTGTTCCCAGGACAGTGCAGACATATCTGCATGTCTGTGGACAAATCTGAGAGAAATCTAGGAGTGCTGGCTGCCCAACCCATCACCACCACAAGAATTACACCTGTTGTCTTCCTGTCACCTGAGCCCATCATCATAAAAAGCTGAGACCCTTCCCAGCTGCCAGCTGTGCAGGCCAGCTGTGCTCTGATGTGCTGCCATCCCCTGACACTGCCAGGCATGCAGGTGACCTGGGGTGGTGCTGGGAAAAGGATTCACAGCAGCTCAGTTTCCAGTTTGTGAGATGTCTTTCTACTCCCCTTTTCCTATTCTGCCTGTGAATTTGTGGATGGACAGAGGGGATATTCAGTAGTGTTTGAACTGGGAAAATCTTTCTTTGGCTGGGAGGTGCCACACTAGTCCAGAGGTGTCACCAATCTTTGTTTCTGAAAAGCAAGCACACAGCTGTAAGGGCTGCACACACTCACTCAGGAGGATCCCCCTTTTCTTAGGTGAAATCTTTAAAGCAATGGCTGAGTCACTCCAGCCAACACCCCTCCAATGGCACGGTGTGAGAGATGCCAGGGCAGTGAACCTTCCCCTCTGCAAAGCAACACCTCTGCCAGAGGGACAGGATCTATCAGCCAGCCTGGAAAGAGGCAAGGACTGCAAATACTGCCAGTGACTCCCCCTGCCCTCCCAGCCCTCTGCCTGGTTACAGGCTACCTGAGAGCTGTCCCTCCCCTCTGACTCAGCCTGCAGCCTTTCCCCTGAAAGGGTCTGAGGCATGGGCAACTTATCTAAGGAGGGGCTGCTTTTCTGGAGGGAGATAGGTGTCACATTTTTCAAAATCTGCTTCTTATTCAGGGGTAGACAACTGCTACTTGCTTCTACTTCCATGCACACACCACCTGCAGACAAGACTGCCCCCAGAAATGGGATTGCAAAGCTCATGCTGCCCCTGCTGTGGAGGGGCTCACACCTTGCTAGCACCCAGGGGTGCTCCCTTTAGCCCTGTCCTGCTCTCCACCAGCGCTGCCACACCAGCCTTACCCTGGGTAAGAAAAACAGCCACAAATTTTATTTGAAAATACGAAAACAAGGCTTCCAGGTAAACTGAACCAGTGCATACAAGCTGCAGAGAGAAATGAATGCAGATGAGTTTTTTTTTTACCTCACCTCCTCCCACCAGTGCAGGGAGTTGGCAACATTACATCATCCCACACCCCCGCCCCTCGGATCAAACCCTGCAAAGGCACAGCTTCTGCTGAGGCTGCTGGAAGCAATAGCCTGGAAAATTAACTCTCTGCTGTGCAGGATGCACTTGCCAGTGGCCAGCAGTGCCCTAGGGCTGGATTTTGTGGTCAGCTGTTACAGACAGGGATATCTGAATCCTCAAAGATGTGCAACCCCAGCAACCTCTGCCTCCAAGTATCTAACCTGCTGAACATGTACTTTTATAACTGGACAGTGAGTCTGAGTTGCTCTCAGTCTGTCCCAAACGCAGGACTCCAGATGGGCAAAGAAGCCACCTGATACCTCAAGGCCAAGGCTAACAGCTTTGATAGAGGGACACAATATGACTGAGCAGGATTATCAATTTCCACCCACAGACTTCAATTACAGAGAATCGGGCACTGTTAGCGTCAATTTCCTCAAGCCCCACGTGGCCTTACAGAGCAGCCACTGGCTGAGGCAGAGGCATCTTATGGAGAGCAACACAAAAGCTTTTCTTTGCAGGAAATTAAAAAGCAAGGAAACAAACATCAGCATTTGCGCAAGCCCCAGCCTGGCTCAGACTGAAAATTACCTTGAGACTGTTTGTGTTCCAGATCAATGGATCAGCTGCAGTGCAGGGCAATTAGCACCTTGAAATTATTCAGTAAGCTGAGGGGTGGGAATTTTAAGGGAGATGGTGAGGGAAGGGTGAGAGCAAGTAGGAATAACAATAAATTTTTCTGGGTAGAAAAGTCAACGCCTGGTGCTGGCTGAGCCCAAGCTACAGTGTGAGTGCTGCCTGTTGGATGTTTTTGCAACCAGGCAAATGGGGACAGGCCGAGCTGGAGGGGCTGAGACTTCATCCTGGGAATGGGTATATGGCCTGAACGTGGCAAGCAGAGCACACTTTTTCTATCTACAAGTAAAGATATCTCCCTAGTTACACTTTAAGCCTATTTTCTGCTCTACCTAGCACTCCAAGCAAGGCAAAAGCACTCTGTAAACAGATCCTCCCTGTGTGAGGTGGGAGGGCACAAGGTACAAACTGGCCTCTCAGCTCTTCAGGCAGGGATCTGCTTGGTTAGGGCTGTGTCCAGCTGTGTGACCAGGCTCAGGAGCAGCTCCCTGCAGAGGAGTGAACATCCTCACATGGGCTGGGTGGCTGTCTCCAACCACGGCCTTCAGCAGCACACACACCTCTGTCATCTGGGATGTTATGAAGATATTCCTGCCACTGTTTGGAATAGGAAGATCTCATTCTTTCCTAATGTGCTGACATACATGCAGCATGCCTTACTGCTGCTCTCTGAGAAGGAGGGAGGGAGGGATGCAGGGATGATGGTGGCTGGCTCCAGTGCAGCCTCTTTCACAGCCCTTCTTCACATCTCCCAACGTCCAGGAGAAATGAGACATTGCTCAGATGGGCCTTGTTACCCAACCACAGGGACAAACAGGAATCCCCTTCTCTTCATGGTCTGGGGAAGCACACGTGGCCTTTGCTACAGGACATGGGGGCTTTCTCCACTGTTCCTGAACATGAACCCATAACACAGTCAGATATTAGAGACACAGGTAGGATTAAAGCTACTACATAAGAAAACTCTGCTCCTTTCCAACAGGTCTGTCACTTTGTTTCCCAGCCTTCAGCCTCGGAGTCAGAAATTTCATGTAAACAAAATAATGTTTATAGAACTTTTATCATGTTTTCACATTCCTTTCTGTGAAAGGACAATTGATGGACACTTTCTAAGGCCAGTGAAGTTGAAGAGATTGAACCTCAGTTTTCCAATCTGGTCTCCTTTTTAAAAATCTATATAAGCTGTAAAAAAAATTAAACTTTCTCTTTTCCCACTTCAACTCTGTGGTGATCACTGTGTCTCCCTCAGGACAGCATTGTGTTCCAGAGGTCTCTATGCTTCTATTATTCATCCAAGGAGAAAAGCATCTCTCTACCTAAGCAGTTTTCTATTATTCAATGTTCTATTATTATTATGTGTGCATCTAATCTGAGACCAAGGCAAGCTACTGCAGAACTGTTTGAAGCACTGATGCTCTTAACACTTTGAAATCATGCTAATCTGATAAGGCACTGAGAGAATTATGCAAGTAAACAAAGCTGGAGCTGATAAGGACCATGAGAGATAGAGCACACCAGGTATTTAGTGCTGGGAGGGGGGAGGGCAGGAGCAGTGCCCAGCACAGCTCCCCACAGCCCAATGCCAGAGCTGTGGCAAGGCCTGCAGAGCAGCTGGCATGGGGAGGGGAGGCAGTGCCCCCCAGCCACTGAGCACTGCAGCCCCTGACAAGGAACATTACACAGTAGGATGCAAGTGCTGCTGCTCACAGCTAGAACCTGAATATTAACATTTCATCACAGCACTTCCTTCGCCAGGATACAGAGAGATGGAGGTGGAGCACAGGCTAGAAACCACGATAAAACCAACCAGGATAGAAGAATTAGCTGCAAATGAACTGTGAGGACACAGAAGGGTTTCTTCTTGCCTCTGCATAGTGGGATGAGGCTTGGCAAAACCTGAGTCCTCTCTGCATTGCCTATGGATAATACTGGAGTTTCTGAGACAGCCAGGCTTTTGAGTAATCCAGTGCTATGTGCCATCAAAACAGCAGAATTAGTAGTAATTAAAAATTAGATGCTTTCAACACTAGGCAGTGTACTTTGGAGGCAGCCAGTTCACCCAAACAGAGTTATGGTAGCTCAGGATTTTACACCCTACTTTCCACCCTAGTATCCGTGCAAACAGTCTTGGAAGAAACAGGCACAAAATTCACTTATATCAAGATGGTTCTGAAGTGGAAATAAAATTTTCCTGTTTCTCCAGAGCAGCCAAGAAATACAAATATGAAAAGGGATTGACACTGGAAAGCAAGAGCCTCCCCTTGGAATGGAAAACATGACCCCCTTCCCCCCAAATGACTGTAACTTCGAAATGAGGGGGCTTTCAGGCAAAGATACAGGAAAAGGAAGAACAGTTCCTTGCTGGTGTGTGTAAGAAGGCAAACAAACCCCAGCAGCAGCAGCAGCAGCAGCAGAACCCAGCGCAGCCTCCTCTGGGCCGCGGAGAGAAGGGCGCTTTCCCTGGGTGCAGTTCCGGGCACGGCCGGCAGGGGCGCTGGCGGCTCCCGGCGGGCGGGGCGGGTGCGGTGAT
>VZUI01056392.1:0-13876 GCA_013401135.1 Cettia cetti | reverse complement strand
CGACCCCCCCCCCCCCGCCCCCAAACTAACGGGCTATTCTGATATTTTGTTGTCCTAAAAAAACAGCTTAGACATTTTAAAAATGGGATACCAGGTCTCCAGAACAACAGTGCAATAAGCAAACGTGAGATCTGCACTAACAAATCCTAAATGAAATAAGTCTGTGAGTGACCTGACAAAATCAATGAAGCACTTCTCACTACTTCTTATTACACCTGGAGAAAAAGATCCTTTGGGTTTTTTTCTGAAGAGCTAAATGGTATATTAGTTATAATAACGGTTATTATGCTGCTTTTTTTTCCTTTGTTTTCAGTCCCTCAATTATATTCATAACTAGAAAATAATGATACAATGTAGTAAAGCCAATACTTTGAACCTTGGTATTCATATACAAATCTTTGGAAAGAAGTTTGTTTTCCTTTTTTTTTTTTGCAAATAGATGTTAGACACTCTCATTTGTGCCCCACACTACATTTTGGTGAACAGAAGCAGTGTTCTGCAAGTACACAAAAACACCTTGGACTTTGTTCTTAGGGAAGTTTAGTGGACAAAGAACTCTCACATTCTCTTTTAGAGCTGGCACTGGGCCTACTGTAGTCTTTCACTAGACCTGGAACATATTAGCAGAACAAAGGGAGAACAGGATGACAACTGCCTGTCATGGTATCTGTGTGTGTACACCACAGAACCCTTAACCACCAAATAAATATTCAAACAGAGAGGGTAAAGTTCAGGATAAGAACTTAGCTGTGTGGTGAATGTCTGAACTAATGGAAGACATAAACCTAAATCCTAATATTTACCATTAGGAGTCTCGTCAGCTTGCCAAGAGCACAGAAGCTTCTGAGACTTTTCCCCTCCAGAGACATTGTTCATACTATGGCAACAGTGGAAGTAGTCCATAAATTTATCATATATATGTGTGTGTATATATATATATGTATACAAAGAGAACTGAGTCCTGGGACCACAGTTCTAGGCCTTATCTAATTATGCTGTGGTAGCATTGCTGTCTGGCTGGTTTTCAATTGGACTGGCTGCTTTGCTATGAGCAAGCCAGTTGGCCATTCACAGGAGCATGTTAATCTAAGCATGTTCAGCAGCTACATGTCCTAATGTGGCTGGTTCTTTTGGACATCAAAGGTAGTAGTGCTAATTTGGCCTAGGAATAAAACATACATGAATGAGTTTGGTAAAATTCTTCTTACATTTGAATTTTGTGGGGGAATTTTTTTATTCTCTCATTACAGTCTGAATTCAGTTTCTGGGAGAAAAGCAAGAATATTAAAACCACAAAGGTTTTCCAAACTCACCAGTTGCGCTGTTATACATGTTCTTGGAACACAAAGATCTAATTCCAGTCTCTTTTTGCTGACTTCAACAAAAAGTAGAAAAAAGACCTAGGGTCACTGTTTCCTTGTTGACTTTTTCCTCATTTTTTACGTTTCAACTCAATTTGAGATAAACTTTGCCCTCTGGGGAAGCAATTACAGATAATACTAAAATCAACATAAATTAAAACCTGAACCTATTTACAATGTCACCAGTTTATGAATTATGCTCACCGTGTGAAAGGTTTTTTCTCCTTAGTTTTGGAAGGGTCACTGCTGTGTATATGCTTATATGTATAAAGAGAAATAATGATACATCAAACAGAATCACTCTTCTTTGTAGAGTGATTTTTTTTTATCTATATAGTACTGGTAATAAATAACATCAGTCAGGAAATAAGTTTTCTTGCACCCAATTTTCCTCAATCTTTGGATCCATTAGTGAAAAGTTATTATACACATCCTTGCTTTTTTTTCTTAATAAAGAACAAAATCATTTAATACCCATAGTAATGTTTATGCTTTGGAATAAAGCTGCAAAACAAAACAAAAGGAAAAATCCCACATAATGGAACCACTTTTTTTAAATCTGAAGAAATTAACACATGAAGCAAATAAATAGACCTTCCTTATGTGGATGACATTTCTTTTCCTAAAGTGAACAAAACATATTAAGAAGAAAAAAATAAAGAATAAAAATGTAAAAATGCTTCATTTTGCTTAAAAAAATATATTCTCCTGTGCCTGAAAAACTAGGACAGTGAACATGGGAAATTGAAGACTAGTAGAAAAGGCTGTCATTTCAGTCATCCCAAATGCAAGATAGTTCCTTCAAGTATGCTTCTGAGAGTTTGGTCCAGTCTGATTTTAAATAAATCAGCTGATACCATTTTTACAACTCTCTAAGGAGAGTATTCCACTGTCAAATAAATATGCTTGTGCGTCTCAGGCACAGAAGTTATTCAAACATTAGAATCAAAAATAGAGGCAAGGGGAAAATAAGCTGAATAAAATGTTATGCCTAGTTTTGGTTTGCCATTCGGATTTGATTAGAGTTAAGAAAACATAACAAATGTACATGCAAGCTCTCAGCAGGATGCCTAGCAAGACCAAATTGAGATTTCAGGGCTGAAGCAAGATCATGCTATCAAGGAGAGCAAATTTTTGAAAAAAAAAAAATATGGATTTCTATATAGATATTTCTGAGAACATTTTCATATATTTATACATCCTTAGTCCCAAGAAAGAAAGAGGAAGCGTGTGTGACAGTAGTTCATCTCTCCCACAGAAGCCCAGAGACCTAATTTTTTTATCCCATGAGAAAAATAAAGGTGTGCCTTTCTCTTGGGTTAGGTAACACATAATCACTATGATATGAAATCAAATTGTAATTAAGGTAAATTGGTTCCCAGCTTTAAGATAAATTCATTGCATACAGTAAATAGTAAGTTTCAGTTGTACCTTGTTGCCTTAACACTTGAAAGCCCAGGTCTTTTCAAGGTTTTTTACAAGTACACTCAAGATACTATACTTGTTTTCTGGAGAAGTGAGTCCCAAATTTATGGGCCAGGGATATTAGCAGCAAAAGCAGAGTTGAACATCTCTCTCTTCAGCCTGGGTAGGGACTGTGCCTCAGAGTGTTCCCACTGTGTGACTGTCAGTTTGTGGCGGCAGAGGAATAATCTGATCACAGCAGATGTGGCATTCACCCAGCTAGAAGATGTGAAGGATTGAGGTGGTCAGGAAATCATGGGAAAATTTGTGGTTAAGCAAGCAATGCCACACACCTACCTCCTTAGGGACAGGAGGCTAGGCAGGAGACTGTCACAGAGTCTAGACTTCCCAGACTGTGTGCCTTGCCTGTGTGGAGTGCTTAAGGGAAGGCTGAATCTTTCCAGGTGCTTTAGGTAGATTGGGCACTTGAATGCTTGCTGGGAATGGAAATACTTACGGCATTTCCCACACTAAAGAGCTGCAAAGATCTAAAGGATGGAGAAGAGAGGCCGCCACGGACATTCACCCCTGCCAGAGAGTACCAGGGCAATGCTATCCCCCAGGGAGGGGCTGGAGAGAACCCCTCAGCTGAGAAGGTACTCCAAAAGGAGGACCAGAGAGCCTCCACTAGGCCTCTCCTAGCTTTTTCTTGAAAACCTCCAAAGCCAGCTTAGGCTTAGCTGATGATGCCTTCTCCTATCTGCATCCAGCCATGAGCAGTCAGCTCAGATCTCACCTTGCTGGCTGTGGGTTCCCCCACAGTAACAGCCTCCTCCTTACCTAACCAAAAAGGCACTGTGAAAAATGCAGCATCTTGAGGCTGTTTTCTCCCATTCTGGAGGTATCATCCATCAGCTGTCTGGACAGTAGATTAATTGCCTGCATCACAGCTGTAAGGCTGTAAGTCTAGCCCAAAATATCAGTTTGTTTTGTATTTAGCATGTTTTTAGTTTGTCAGTGAAGACTGGTCTTACTCACAAGGGGAGAAAGCTATTTTTGTGCTGTTGCCAAGATACTACTTGCACTAGCAGACTGATCAGATAGCAGCTGTCAATAGCAGTGACAAACTAACACAATGATTCAAAGAAGGGAATTTAAATTATGTATAACTGACATACCTCCCATGTGCAAATCTTCTGTTCACATCTGGAAAGTGAGGTAAGACAGTCCCATTCCTTCACAAAGCTCTTCATAACACTGAATATCATGAGAGTTGGCTGGATCAGAGAGCAACCTAGAGCTATCATTCACAAACTTCATCCCAGAGCCTGTACCTCATGCCCAGCATAGATTTCCATGGAAATGTACAACACAGCTTAAAGGCCACTATAAAAAATGGGTTTGAGGAACACTACACTGCTACAGAGACTGATGGCACAAACAAGTTTAAATCGAAAGGTTCTGAGAGCATGAGTGCAGACACACTAAAGGGGTAGTCATACCTCATGTAAACTACTTTCAGGTAAAGCTTAACAAACACAACTTGGAAACATTTTGCAACAGCAAGATCCTTTACCTTTATGACAGCAAACTCTTTAACAGTAAAATCAAATAATGTCTTATGCTTTCTTCATAATTTCTTCTAGAATAACAATTTTCAGTATAAAATGGGGCACTTTAAAATGTGTTGACTTTAAAAGGACATAGTTTGAAAAAGGAGTCTGGATTTGGTTGATCTTTACACAAAAGCTGAAGAACGAGCATTGGACAAATAATGCAATTTACATTCAGTAATGAAAATGTTTTTAACAGAATGTGTACACACTTTGCATTTATATGTCTGTAGCTTGGCATATACAGCATAAAGAAATAATTTACCAATGATACTAGCTGTTACATTAGGGATTCTGTGCCCACATAAAAATGTAAAATGTGTCTTCTCATTGTGAGCTGTATGCACTTAAAATGTAAAATCTCTGCCCAATAAAATTGCTTCAAAGTCACCTTGTAAAATGGAACGTACAAAATAACACTAAAAGCCACATGGTTGAATTTTTAAACAGAATTTTTTTTCTTATCTAGGTACAATGATTGTTATATTTTTAAAATACAGTGACAAAAAGTGGAGTTCTGTTTTTCTATGTGTATGTGTACAAGCCTCTGTGTATACACATATATATTTATGTATGCATACACAGACCCATAAATCTATAGAATCATGTAATAGACAACATTAAGATCAGTATAATACTATTTCTGAAATTTGTATCTTTCGCCTTCCTATAAGGCTACAGATAATAGTAAACAAGACGTGATTCTTTTATTTTGTACCTTTTCAGTGTCAAGGGAAAGGATACAGTATAAGCAAAGGAGAATATATAGAATTTGGCTCACAAAGTACCACCATAACATGCTGCCAAATGACCTAAACAAGGATCCTTCACGTCTCTGGGATGACAGCAACATTTGAATCAAGTGCTGCAGTTGAGAAACACCCTTTCACCAAGTGGAGATTCCCTTAGACAAATCTAGATTTGTAAGGTTCTGAAGTTTCCAAAAAGTTAGAAACTCTTCAGCTTCTGTATGTTTCTGGATAATCAAAATGTTTGCATCTATTTCCATGTCAGTCCTAAAGAGAGGCCAGAATTCTTAGATAACAATTTAAATATTTGATTAATGCAGAGATTTCCTTCAGGATGACTTTTCAGCTGTATCACCTCTTCTATCTAATTAAACTAGGGTAAATATATGTTATTATACTGGGTTTACATGGCAAGGTTTTGGAATGGGGGAGACTGCACAGGTGGCTCCTGTGAGAAGCATTAGGAGCTGCCTCCATTGTCCAACAGAGTCAGTTTCAACCTTCTCCAGGATGGATTTGCCACTGGCCAAAGCCAGGCCAAGGCTAAGGCTAAGGCTATGGTAGCACCTCTGCCACAATGTAATTCAGAAAGGGTAGAAAATTGCTGCAGAGCAGCAGGGAGAGGGGAATGAGAAAATGTGAGTGAAACAGCCCTGCAGACACTGAGCTTGGTGCAGGAGAGGGAGGAGGTGCTCCAGGCACTGGGACAAGGATTCCCTGCAGCCACTGGTACAGACCATGGTGAACCAGGCTGCCCTCCTGACACCCATGGAGATCCATCTGCAGCCCATGAAGAACCCCACAGCAGAACAACTGAATGTTTCCTGAAAGAAGATACCACCTGTGGAGACCCCAGTCAGGAGAAGCCTAATGGCAGGAACTGAAGAAAAGCCAACACAGGGGCAGGTTTTCTGGCAGGACCTGTCATCCAATGGAAGACTCACTCTGGAGCAGCCCATCCCTGAAGGACTGTCACCTGTGAAAAGGACATACATTAGACCAAGTCTTGAAGTTGCAGAAAACCTTGAAGGTTTCCATAAGGAAACCTCATGCTGAGACAGGGCAGGTATTTTTAATTTTGTCTTTATCTCTCACTATTCTAGTCTGTTACAATCATTTGGCAATAAATTAGATTATTTCCCCAAGCTGAGTTTGTTTCGCTTGTGATTGAAATTATTAAGTGATCTCCTTGTCATTATCTCAAGCCTCAAGCTTTCCATTATATCTTCTGCACTGTCCTATTGAGAAAGGGGAGTTATAGAATGAGTTGATAGGCACCTTGCCAGTCAAGGTCATACCACCACAACTAATAAATTTATCAAAATTTCACAAAATTCAAAATACACGGAACAAAATTGTACCTATTTCATACTGCAGGTTGAACAACTACTGAATTATATGAATCCTGGAGAATTTTGGTTTTTTCTGTTGCTTTACTGCTCTGCTCAAATGTGTAGCAAAATACTGTAAGGGAAATTCTAATGAAATCAACATCTCACATTGTGGAAAATTTACACTTGGATCAATTCCTAAACAAATAGGAAACTTCAGATGGTGCCTCCTCAGAGAATTTTTCAAAGAGCTGGGAACAAAAAAAAAAAAAAAAAAAAAAAAAAGAATAAACATTGTCAGATCAGAAATGACAGATTTGCTCTCCTAGCACTCATCCTGAAAAAAAAATTATTTTTGTATTTAATTTTGAACATGAATAAAAGGTGATTGTTTATTATCTTAAGTTAACCATAAGCTTGGGTTTACAAAGTTATTTAGCAGCAGACACCAGTTCTTGATATCTCATTACTTCTTTTTGACAAGTATCAAGAACAAGCATAATTATCAAAATGAAGCATCACAGAACAAAGTGGAATGCTATTTCTTAAAAACTGAAGGCATATGAATAAAACCAGAAGTCCTTATTTGTGTTATCTTGGATTGGTTCTTTTTATATTGCATGTCATTTTTGAAACAAGAAATTACATCAGCAGAGGGTGTTTCTTAGGAAATAAGGAGCAGCCAAAAGATTCTCAAATGGAAATTAATCTCCAAGACATTTCCCCAAGTCTTTTTGGCATCCTTTGTTGAAAACTATGTGAGCGCAGGAACTTGTGGAAGATACCTAGATGAAAATAGAGGAGACATGTAGGACAAAAGTTTTCAGAGTGAAGTCATAGAACTGAACAGATCTAAATGCCATAGTTTTATGCAGGAGTTTAGAACTGGACATTCCAAAATTCTGATTCAGGCTCACATGTTTCAGGTGTGCCAGATACCACACTCGACTTCGGTTTCACACTGGGAAATTTAACAATAATATTTACTCATCTTCTATGGCTGGCAGAAGGAAATATCATGTATTAAGGCTGAAGAACCAAAGGAAAGTGTCATATTTTTCAGCTTTTAATACAATCCCACAGAGAGAGATAGGGTTCAGGTAGACAGAGAATTTTAGAAGCTTAAGCGACATAGAAAGAATAACTTCAAAAACTCTTGGGAAAGAATAGAAAACAAAAGTAATGTAACCTAAATGCATACAGAAAATCTCTCAGAACCTGTGGAGAAGTGTACTTGAATATTAAGCTTAAACTTTGCAGAAATAAACTGCCAAGAAGGAAGAACTCAATTTAGAAATCATTGTAAAGGCTATGGCTGGCAAATACAGGAACAGTAGAACTGCAGAAAGAAAGAGAAGGAGAATAAGTGCCACTCTGAAAGGATCTATAGCCAGGTCATGTCCCTGTGAGTAAAGTGGGTACTCAGCCTTGTCTGACAAAAAGCCTTGGAGCTGGACCTCTCATATCTAAGTGTCTTCATTAATGTACTGCTCTGTAATCCCTTTTCTCATTGCACTGTCTGGCTTTGAGCATACCCTGAACCCCTCAGACTCACGTCTAAACCACAGCCTTTGTTATGACAAACTCAGCTTTTAACCATCATGATAAAAACCCTAAAAATACCATATACACTACAGAACAAGGTGCTTGCAGAAAGTGTCATAGAATTACCTGAACTTCCCTTTGCAATTATTCTCTTCCTATCCTGTTATTTTCTTCAGCTGTGGTTCTAGCTCTTTATTGTTGTGCCATGTCTGTCACTCAAGCTAAAACCCCCTGGGCACAGAATATACAGAATATACCCCTCTAGATTCCTAGCATATTTTGGGTGATGCCACAATATAAACAGTAAACAAATAGTGATATCCATATCTATTATCCTACGCTTTTGCAAGCTGGGTGTTTGTGTGGTGGTACTTGGTTGAATTACATTAATTGAACTCACTGTTTTCACAAGCACAGGTAGTTAGTGCTCTTGCCAAAATTTCTTAGCCTTTGATGTTGCTGTAATATTCTCTAACCTTGTTCTTGTATCACACCCTATGATGCCTTCTTGTTTTGAAGGGTGAGGGTTTATTTCCATTGAAATGAGCCATCCTCTGACGTTAATAAAGTGAAGTTTGGGATAACAATAAAGAAATTGCCTAACGGTAGCTGGAGAACAAAAAAAAAGAGAGAAAGACTTATGAATGACATCTTCCTACAGAAGAGGAAAAGATAAAGACCTGAAATAATACTAACACTCAAATGACTATTCATTAATTGTCCTGTCAGCAGTTTAAGACTTTCCAAGTCTTTCAATCAACAGATGGATAATTACACTGGTTGTTTTCCTCCATACACCCTTTGAAGTTCCCTATGTGTGCATACATAACTTGCATAGGTGCTAGACTGATTTTATTCCTCAGACCTTCCACTGAGGGAATCAGTCATGTGTATTGGCAATTCCTATAACAAAATTGTGTTTGCGTGTTACCAAATCATTAGCACAGACCTCACAGATGGACTGTGCAGTTGTACCCAGGAGCCAGCTGTACTCACCTGATATGGAAGAATATATACAAGGACATGGATAGCCATAGTCACTCACAGGCTGATATTAACTGAGAAGATGATTTGGAGAATTTCAGAGGAAACAACACCTTTTCATTGTAGTTCCCAGAGAGATAGAATCTGTCTGCCATTTCCATTGCCTCATACACCTTTGTGTATGCTCCAGCTGCACACCTTCCCACTTACCGCACAGCAGTATCCTTGAATTAGTAAAACAGATACTCACAAATACTTTACAAGAGAAGTCATAACATATACAATGTAAATAATATATAAGTAAGCTTTAGTTACTGACCAGGACTATGTATGAGGGTTGGTGAGGAAGGTTCCTGTTTTTTCATGTTCCTGAAGCAGTTATCAAAGCAGTCAGTTAGAGTCCTAGTTTTCTTTCAAGGTTTTTTAAGGAGATTAAGGAACAGTTAACAATAACTGCTCAGTTAAGAGTGTAGTAGTTTTTAATATTAAACCCTTAAAGCATACTACATGTCCTGGACCCTAAAAGGAATAAAGAAATCTGATTTCAGTTGGTGTCAAATGCCTCCTTTTGAATTATGGATTTTAAGAGGTTTGGGTATGGTTTTAGGGATTCTTTTCTAATTCTCATTTTCAGCTTTTATGCATAGAATATAGATCAAAGGATTAGATTTCAGGAAAGGAAACTATTTAGAGCACTTATTTAGCAGGAAAGTCATTCATCGTCTACTTTATAAACTCTCAGTTATCTCAGTGATATGCATTGTAGGAGTCAAGATGGTCTTTTCCTACCCATGGATCTGTTTAAGGACCATAAAGGTTATAGATAACTTTCAGGTTATCACAAGCCTCACCCTGAAATTCCTAGGCTTCAAAGTCAAAACAAACAATGAGCAGAGAGGACAGTGCGGCCTGATAAAGGATCTGCCATAGGTTTTTAGTTCTTCCATTATGACATATTAAAGACATTAAAATGGAAGGGGCTTTTTTCTCGTGATTTAGGGGGTCGAAAGACACTCAGAAAAAATGTCTTCCAACCTTGATGATTCTGTGATTCTGTGATAAGATCCTCCTGAGACTTCTCCAAGATGAAAAGCCCCAGTTTTCCCTCACAGGAGAGATGGTTCCATCCCTCAGCCATCTTCACTTCTCTTCACTGGACTCTGCCCATTATACCCATGGGGGTTTTTTGCACAGATGAGCCCAGAACTGGACACTGTACACCAATTGAGGCCTCACCAGTGTTGAATAAGGTGATAGTGGACTACTTAATGCAGCCTATTTGAACCTTTGCCCTTGCCACAAGGTCACATTATTGGCTTATGTTTAACTGGTGACCACAACCCCCAGGGCCAAGCTGCTTTCCAGCTGCCAAGCTGCTTTCCAGCTGTTCATCCCCCAGCATGTGGAGTTGCTCCTTCCCAGGTGCAGCACATGGCACTTCCCTTTGTTGAGAAACCTTTATAAGTTTCCTGTTAGCCTATTTCTCCAGCCTACCAAGGTCTCTTTGTATGACAACACAGCTGCCCACAACCACCCCATGCATTCACTGTGGCACAAACAGGCAGTTTCTCTATGTATGATACAAACCCACCATATGATAAAAGCTGTGAGGAAATGCTATTACTAAAATTTCTAGCCAATAAAAAGGAACAAGAAGATAAGTAGGAATCTAGATCATCAAAGAAAGATTCTTTTTCACGTCAGTAAATCACATTTTCTCTGAACTCCTATTATCAATCAAGAAAAGCAGCAATGTTTCACGGTGAGGCAATTTAGTAGGAATTTATGAATGTTGGGAAGTGGCAAATTAGAGAAGATACTATCTTGTTCAGCCTGACTAGTTATACTACCAGCTGAATATGACTATATTAATTATGGGTATTTTACTTATTTTTATCATAGTGTTTCATGCCTTTACGCAACATAAACTGTAGTAATGGATTAAATGCAGCCTTGAAACCATGACTGCACAGGGTCTCATCTTGCCTCTTAACATAAGAAGCATGATATCAACTCAATGAAAAGACCTTCACTCAATGAAAAGGCCTCCCTTAACGTGGGAGGTTAATTTGGAATTTATGATTGACTTCTTGTGTTGATGCCCACATTCTCAATTCTGAAGTGTGTAATTTGGAATAAAGACCCTTATTTTAAAGTCAGAGGATATGATTAATTTCATTTAGCTTCAGACATCTACAGCTGAGATGTTTATAATCAAACGAGTCATCTTTACAGTCAAATAGGAAGATAGAGATGCCCAGCGGATGTGATTTATACACCCTAATTTATATTTCTACCTTTAGAATAAGATGAATCATGTAACAGAAATCAAATTGATTATTAAAGGAAGTCTAAATAAACGATTCAGTGTGACTATCTAAAGTTCTGCAGGGTTTACCTGTTCAGGAGGTCAAAAGCAGTTAATTTGCAATCACTGTTTTATATCATAGCTCAGCCTGAATTAATTTTCCAAGTAGATCAGACTTAAAGGAATCAGAGCCAGCTGCTGTATCATTGCTTCCACTTTCTATTACCTTGGTTTCCCAAAAAATTTCATGTGTAAGTGCTGACAAATCCTTATCCTACCAAACATCTGATGAGATCATTATCTTTTTGTTAACAGTTTCAAAATTTCCACATACTGCATGTAGTCTTCTGCTTGCACGTCATTCCAGACCATGCCCATCTCTCACAAAGAGCATAGCCTTCAGTGAACAGGTTTTCCTGAGTAAAGATCTCATACTATTTTTCAGCTAGCCTAGATGAAAACTGGTCATTTTCCAGGAAAACTTCTATAAAATATACATGCACCGAAATCATTCTCTGGTGCACATTATTTCATCGTTTTCCATTACAGTTTATCTCACAGCTTGTCCCACTGATACTATATTGAACACTAAAGGTGATAATATCTAACTGTACCTCATGCTTAATTTCTTTAGAGTAAGCACAATTTGCAGTATTTTACTGAATAGTGAAAAGGAAGCTTATCACAGAACTCCTTACACACAGATACCCAAAACCTGTTTTGTGTTCTGAAAGCTTGTGATGGAAAGGAAGATACAAAGTCCAGACCACTAAACAGTCTATTTCAGGTAATTCAGCAAACCAGAAACTTGCATCGAGGAGAGGACATTTCAGGCACCAACAGGAACTCGTGCAAGCATAATTTTGAAGATTACCAGGGAGATGGCCAGAGTCAATATCCAGTGTGGTTTGCCTTGGGGTCATGAAGGGAACTCTTCCAGTCTGACTCATGGCAGGATTGCATTCCAGAAACAAGATTTTTATGTTGGGTGGTTCCTTCAGGAGAGATGACTATTCAAAATGAATAGCTAATAAACTCTGTGTCTTTGCTTGGTTTCTTTTGAAACAAAAAGAAGCCATGCACATAGCTGTAAGATACTGTTATCAGGATCATACCCTAACAGATTAGAGGGTTATTCCCTTGCTGATGGAGCCTCCCAATCTCTGAACACCAAAGTCAATAATATCAGCTTGATGTATCTTGACTTCTGAAGAAGCCTGCTATGAAAAAGATTCCGTTATCCCCAAATCACTTTATCTGTCAGACTGAGATTTCAATGGTGAAATGTAAGTTAAATGAGACAAGCCTTGCTGATGTTCTATTCTGTGTCCTGTTAGCTAGGAAATTGAAATTTACAGGAGAAAGCACCAAGTAGAATTTTTGCATGTGTCCAAAGTCAGCATACAAAAAAATGACAATTTTTAGCTTATTATATACTTGTGTTCTCTCTCCTGAAAAGAACAAAACTATCACACATTTACTTACAAAAATGAATAGCAAATAGCTCTTAACTCCATAGTTTCATTCTTCTATTGAATTCTAAGAATGCATTTTCAAAAGACTATCTGTCATTCAGGCTTTTGAATATTTTAAGTTAAACCATTCCTAGACTCTTCTTGGCTGGTTTTCTGCTAAAGCAAGAGCTACATATAACTACATATTATGTAACCACACTGAAAATGAGAGGTAAACTTTAAAAAGGGCTAAGCACATGAAATGGTTTGAATTTAGGAGTAGAGCTAAAATATCAGCAAAATTTTCATTAAGGTTGAGAAATTGTAACTTCCCTCACATTCACAGAAAATGTTGTGCATCCTTTGTCTTCTGCTGTACAGGACAGGGACTATTAACCCCTGGTAAAGTAAGGTTTTAGGGCCTACTTGACTCAGACATGAAAAATCACTCTATGTACATACTACAGAATATATTTTTAGTTTTGTTAAATAGAAAGTAAATCCTGATATTGGATAATTTTAATATCAAAGATGGGATTGTTTTGATAGTGCTTCAGTCTTGAAAAATGACTTTTTCCATGGTACTGTCCAGATTCAGTCCACAAATTTCAGTCAAGATCTTGTTAATGATAGTGATGGAATTGTCATCTGAGACTGTTTCTTTTTTTTTTTTTAATTTAGTCACTCTACTTAATGATCAAATAAAATTGTAAAAAAATATTCAAAGGTAATAAAACTATTTTTTTTTCTCCAGTATTGGTCTATGAATCTTACCACAGAAGAGGCCTTCAAACATTTACAATGTGGAAGATTGGCATCCACTATCATTGAGAGATAGACTAGTTAAAGCAAATTAAACTTATTATTTTACAGTTAAATCTCATATTGAATTACTATAAATGAGACATATATGTTCATAAAAATAGATTATAGTGCATTTCTCTAGTGTGGCTTCTTGTGTTCCCATTAATTCAGACACTGTTTTTGCTTCTCAGTGAACCATGGGTCTGAGACACTAGAGTGATTCCTGTAACAAACACAACCTTTTACTGTATTCTTGCTTTAAAAAAGGTGCTTGTGATTTCCTCATGGATCACAGGTTAAATGGGGGGGGGGGGGGGGGGGGG
>VZUI01056390.1:0-18749 GCA_013401135.1 Cettia cetti | reverse complement strand
CAACTACATCCCAGCACTGCAGCTGAATCAGTCCATGAAGGCCAGTCTGATGGTAAGGGTAGATGTCCTGCTGTGTGAAATTATGAATTAAATGTTACAGACCATGGTAACTCCACTTTAAAAAGTTTGTTTGCATCTGAGGAATAAATATGTATTTTGTCTTTTCATTCAGATCCTCAGATCCCTCTGTTATGTATGTTTTAGGTTATGGAAGTTGTTTGTGTTTCTGTGGTTGGTGTTGCTTTTCTCTGTGGAATTAAGAGTATGTTGTATGTCATGTCTTGTATCTTGCTTTTACCTGAGAGCAGTCTAGGTGCTCCACAGGTAAAACTTGCATTATGGATTTTAGTTGTGAGTTTTGGAGTTTTTTGAGGTGCTTTCATTTTTTTAATTAGTCTTCTGTGCACTTATCTGAAACTACCAGGTGAAGCTGGTGTGCACTCCTGGGTGGAGCTTGAAACTTTCTGTGGCTTTGTGCAGTGGATTTGTTCTCCTTTGTCTGTAGAGCAAATTTAGGCCTCAGTTAGAAAGAGCAGAGACAATGCTGTGCAATGAACTTCTGTGCAACTCCTGGTAAATTGTTAACTTCTTGCTTTACACATTTCCTTTGTCAGAATGATCGTGATCCTCGCTTGAGAGAGAGAGCAGTTGCCAGAAATTCTCTCTTAGACCAATATGGCAAGATCCTTCCCACAGTTCAAAGGAAGCTGGCAGTAGAGAGAGCCAAGCCCTACCGTTTGCCTTCATCAGTCTTAAGAGAAGGTAATTGTAGAGAATTTAGGGAAACACAATGTACAGGTGGCCAGCACTTTGGTTCCACAAGGCTGATACTTTTCCCTCTTGCTTTTACAGTCCCAAGGCCAAAGCCATTATCAACAGCAACAAGGCAGGCTAATGCAGGAAATGTGCATACAAGAGCAACTTTCATCAGTAAAGTACTGTCCAAAATTGGAGAAGTATGGTTAGGAAATGAGCAGAAAAAAAATACTTCACAGTATGAAAGGTAAGCTGTCTTTTATAAAAGTTAGTCTTGAGCTATGTGTTTGGAGAAGGAGGTGAAGAGAGAGTGAGTGAGTGGTAGAGGGAGAGGAAGAGAATTCAATTTGAATTGTATTAGTTTTCTGGTGGAAAGGTGCACATAAATAAAGGTTTGTTTTGCTTTTTTGCACATACAGTATATAACATCTAAGAATCAATTCATCGTAAGTAGTGTTTGGAGAGTTTTTCTGCTATGATAATCTTTTCTATACAAATACATGTATTTACATTATGGAAAATGTGTTTACAGTGTTTAAAACAAAAACAGCTGAAACTCAAACTGTTTGTCACTACTGTGAAGCTGTTGTTGTACTGACTTTTATAGACTTGTTTGTAGGATCACATAATAATCTTTTACCAGTTCCTGCTTGGTTATTTAAAAATAAGCAGAATTACAAAGAGTGGAGAAGAGGCTCGTAATTGTCAGATGATTGTCCTACATGGGATGTGGTTAAATAAACTTTAATTCTGGTATGGCTGGACTTTTAAGGAATGAAAATCAGTTGCATTTTTGTTTTCCTTTTAGTCCTAGAACTACAGAGCCAGCAGTCAGTACACATCCTCTCCCTGGTACAGAGTTGCCTGATGCATTTCTTGGGACACCTATTACAAAACTTTCTCAAAAGTGTTCAAGGTAGAGTAGATCTACAAACTTTATATTTCAAAATGTTGTTGTTTATCGTGTATATACACGTGCATGTGCGTTATGCTTTTTCCATTTACCAAGGATTCTGTTGCATTTAGTTTTGTATCTCAATGAAAAAGTCAACTTAGCAACAAAATTAGGTGGACAATTTGAAATGGTTCCTGCATGGAAATGTAGATGAGTTTTCTCCACTGCGGAGAGCTAGGTCACTGGTGCAACTTAAATTGGGGTATCCTTATGTCAGAGTTAGGGATTTAGGAAATTAGGTATGAAATGTAAAGAAATGATGAAAAAATGCCCCAAAGTGGGCATTTTGTTTGTGGGACTGATAGCTCACCCCCAGCAGTGAGGTTGTGTTTCTTGTTCACAGAGTGTTTTTGTTCTGCATTACCTGAGATGATCACAGCATGCTTTTTTTCATTTCTTTATTGATGTTCCTAGTTTAAATTGTGTATTTTAACAGGTTGCTGGATTTGGTGGTTCGTCCTGTTCCTTCCCGCTCTGTGGCACAGGATGAGGGCCGGCAGTCCCCGTGCACGGCGTCTGCTTCTGGTGTGGCCTCCAACCCCCTGAGATCAAACACGCCCCGCCCCAGCTCCCAAAAGAACCTGCCAAGAGCATCAGAGTTGAATTTGCTGGAAACTCCTCTTGTGGTCAAGGTTTGTATTTTTAAAAGTCAGTAGCAGCCAACCAAATAAAAAACTTCTGAGGTTTGTTTTAAGTGAAATCACCAAAGTATTTAGTAGAAATTCTTCTGGATTGAAATTTTCAGTATGCATGTGGTTATTGTATACACAGCCCTTTTGGAAGCAGTAAGTTGGGAATAGTAAAATTTCAAGCAGGAAACTTTAGTTTTCAGCTGATTGCAGTGGACAACTTGTCCCATAGCTTTGTGAACTAAAATTATTTTCGTTGTATGGAACAATTCCATTATTTCACCTTCTTATGAAGAACCATCCATACCAATAAGCTAGCTTCTTCTCCTCTTTTGGAACCCTTTCAATACCTTAAAATAATCTGAGATAAGAACAGCTGAATGCTTCTACATGAAGATGGAGAGGTATTTTTGCAGCAATGTGACTTCCTCTTGTGTGCAGCTGATTAATTAGTGAAAAAAAAATCTGTGGCTCTTGCTTTGCAGAATTGCTGTCAGATGCAACGACTGAAAACGCTCTTGTGCAGAGTAAAGTTGAAATTGTGTGCCTTTTATAAGAGCAGTGTAGGAATTGCAGAAATTAGTGGGATAGGAGATAACCTTGCAGAAATCAAGATGTCATATCCTTACTTCCTGAAGAAGTAATTTTGAAAAATAACTTCTTTTGTTGGCATTACAAAGACAAACAAAGGGAAATATAAAAAGCATACATTTTTATCTTTAAAATGTTGGTACTTTTGCAAGAACAGTGCATAGGCAAAACTTTCTGTTGCTATAAACCCAGTTTGTAATTTAAGCTAATTTAATTTTTGTAATTGAAGTGCAGTCCTCAGTTTTGAAGATTTCACTGGTCTTAAATTTGTTTTTATTTCTTTTCCTAGAGAGCGAAAGTTTTGGCTACATCTTCTGGTTTTCCTGGGTTTACTCCTCAGTCTATTCTCAGGTCCAGCCTTCGCACTACACCCCTAGCAACTCCCTCTGCATCCCCTGGACGATCAGTTACTCCTCCTCTACGAGCAAAGGAACCTAGAATATCTTTCAGAGAAGAGAGCTCACAGGCAAAGTGGACTGTTGGGGTAAGCTGGACTACAGTTACTGAGTTCTGCAGATAATGCTGTGATTTAATTTAGACTTAAAAGTCTGCCAAAACTCCTTATACTGAGAATCTGGATTGTGAATCAGAATGGCAGAATTTGCCTGAAGGAAAAGATTGTGTTATGCTAGACATTCTGTAACATCATGTTCTTGCAGGATCATATTCATAACCTTGGTGGGTTTTATTCAGATGTTAGGACCTCTGGTTGTTCAGAATGTTAGTTCACCTTTGAGCTGTACCTTCAAACAGCAGTGTTGCAGGAAAGTAAGGAATATAGACATGGAGCCTCTTGTTTGGGTTTGTTAAATTTTGCAAATTGAACATCTGGGAAAGTAACAAAAGTCATCAAGATGCATTGACTTTCAACCTGTCTTTTTGCAACGTTGGCTTTACTTAAATGATGGTAAAAAGAGACTTCTGATGAAGAAACTGTAGTGTTTTGTTCTCCCAGCCCTAAAGTTCTCGGGCTTGCTTCTTACCTTGCACCAGGGTTTGCATCCATGTAGTTTCCAAATGCAGTGGGTCCATTGGTCCAGCTGCAGTCCCTCTGCTCCAGCAGCTGTGTAGCTGGATTCTGTGGTTCAGCCCATCAGGCAGTTGCCAGCATAAGGTACCCAAATCGGGCACAACAAAGGCATGTGCTGCTAGCCTGGTGTGAGTAGCTCATGTGGATTACAAGGAGTTACTCAACTGTAACAAGATGTGCTCTCTCCTGTATGAAATTCTTACTAATAGTGGCACTATGGCCAGATTAGTTTACTTGTTCCATGCCACAGGCATGGCTGACCACCAGCACATTTTAGTAGTGCATATGTGTTGAAAGGGCAAGCATAAAAGAGAGAAATCTTGAGTTAGGATTTTATTAGACAAAGCTTTGTCTTCCTGAAAGCACAATAGTAAACACAGTGAAGAGCCTTGAAATGACATTATGAACAAGACTGATTGAATCTTAATTCTTCAATGTTGTGGAAACTCAATAAGCAATCTAAAGTGTGATTAATTTTTACACTCAGCCTTAAATCTAAGATAGTGCAAGAATGAGAATTAACTTTTCATAGCCTCACTAAGGGGATGTGGAACTCAGAAATATCAGTATTTGTTGGGGTTTTTTTGTTTTCCTTTGGCAAAAAGCAGACTCATGTTGCTGATCTGAATCTTTTTTTTTTAGGTAACAGAAGACGATAAAGCACAATTTGGAGCTTCATCTGAGCATCATCCTGGTTTGGTGGAGGATGCTTGGTCTGAAAGTAGAGCTAAACCAACTCTGTTTACTCCGAGCAGTCCTGGGGATGATCGTGCTGAATTGCAGGAGTCTTCAGAAAGCTTACCTGGAGATGATTTGGAGAAGATGGATGTCAGCAAGGAAAATAGTAACCTCTCTGTCAGATCAGACCAGACTACTTTGGAGTATCATGATGCAAAGTCACCTGGTGATTTCGAAGATGATGTCATCTTTATAGCTGCTAAACCAGCTAATACTTCCACTGAAGAAACTGTTGATGTTGAATTGGAGAAGGAGGAAGAAAATGAAATGGTTGAGGATAAACCATTCCAGATGAAACAACCAGATCTTTCAGGATGGAGAAAAGAAGCAGGTGTGTTTTGTCCTGTCATAACCTAAGTTTCTGAATTTTTCAGATGTCTTCCAAAGATTGAATTGCTGATGAGTGCAGCAGTTAATGATGAGTTTTCACAAGTGCCCTAGGCTTTTAAAATTACCTCTATGTTTTAAGTCTTTTTTGAGGTATCCTGGACCTTACGAATGTATATTTTCCTTGGCTGACATTTTTTGTGTGTAGTTGCAGCTGAAAGGCAATAGTATGGGAGTTTTGAAAGGGATACATGTTTAAAACTGTCTTCTGGTTATGTTTTAGGGGTACTTCTATAATTTGCAGGAGTTTTTACATTGTTTGACTGAAATTATGTATCAGACTTCTTGTTCTACTGGAAAGAGGAACACAGGCCATCTATGCATTTGAAGTCTTAGTAGCATTATTTTGTAAAGTCCCTAGATGAAATGCATAAAGGGTCACTCTAAACTCATATGAGCAGTTTACCGAAGTGATGTTGAGTGCAACAGGGAGTCATCCATCTCTTCATTTTGTAGGATTTGTGGAAGAAGCAAATGCTGAATGTCATACCCTTTCTGAGCACAAGTTGGTGTTTAAAGCTGCGGAGGCTGCAACTTCTGGAGCTGAAAATGAAGGGTGAGCTTATGAAGTAGATACATCTTTGGGTTCACACCACAAAGCCTGCTGGCTTTTCTGTATTTGAAAACTGATTTTGACCTGGGATTAGTTCTTTCCTGTGTTCTTATATGTAAGGGCCTGTCTATTCCATTCTGTCTGTGACCAAAAGTAATCTGGCATGAATGTAATGCACATTGACTAGCTGCCAATTTGAGCCTTTTTTCTCAAATCATTGCAGACCCCAAAGTGTGATGATAAAGACTTCATTCAACAGTCCCATACAGACCTTGTGAGAGTTACTAGGCAGATACCTTGAACATAAGCCCTGTTTTTTTCTGAAAATTGTGTAGTTAAAAATGAATCCTGAGATTCTTGTAACTTCAGTGGATTTATTTTGGAGTTTGAATGCTTTCTAACAGTGTTTTTTACACTTACTTTCTGATTTCTCTGTGTGCTCAACTAGCATCTATTTGTTCATGGAAAGGGAAGCTGTTTTATTCCAGGTAATATAAAAGCCACAACTGCTGAGTGATAAAGACAGAATGTCAGCAGTAAGAGAACCCTTAATTTCAAGTGGTGACTTTCACCTGTACAGACTTATGTTCACTTGGTTCTGAGCCTCTGTTACTGTAGTTGCCCTCTCTCTACAGAAGACAAATAATATATTATTCTGTAATACACCTCTGCTATGTTATTATCTAGTACTGGATAGCTGGAAAGAATATTAAGTATTTAATTTGTTGCATAAAATGAGTTACAATATGAATTACAAGTTGAGTCACAAATTGAATATGTTGATAGAGGAATTTCTGATTTTTCTCGTATTTTTTTGTGGTTTGAAACTTGAAGATTTGAAGGGAAAGTAGCTTGTAAATTTCTTAGAGGTTTGTTTTCAAGCTTTATGAACAATTTCTCTTCTTCTTTTCATGAAGTGAAACAACCTACCAGGAGTCTGAAATGACCTCTTCATCAGAAGAAAAAGCCATACTGGTTGCAACAAATCCACAGCTCGCAGAATCCCCGGAGGCAGACAGTGAATGTATGTTGGAAATGTTCTGTGTGTTAGGGTAGCAGAGCTCCTCAAGTGAAATGTGTGGTTTGCCATACCACTGTAGGTGTCTCAGATTGAAATATAGTAGCATGTTACTGCTAACTTTCATTAAGCTAGAGAGAACACCCTCCTTAAAGAAAGTCCTTGTAGAAAGTGCATAGTGAATCTTTTCGTTCTTGATCAAAATATTGAGATGCTGGTAGAACTTAAAGTATCATAAGGAGAGATCAGTATTTATTTTAATGTTGTGCACCACTACCAATTTGTGTGCCATGGGATCTGCTGCTTGATTTACTATTTTAGAAGATGATGCATCCTCAGTATTCAGACTGAAACAACTATGTACCAGTGTGCCTTTCCAGCCACATTTTCATCTTTTTTTTTTCCCACTATGGACTTGACAGTTGATTTTCTCCTCCTCCTTTCTTGCCGTGGGGCTGCATCCTTTACCTGATCTGTAGTTGTCACTGTTTAAACCCTGTCAACAACTAAGCCCCACACAGCCACTCACTCATTTCTCCTGGGTGAATGAGGGAGAGAAACAGAGAGTTAAAGGTGAAAAAACTCATGGGTGGAGATAAAGACACCTTAATAGGGAAAGCCAAAGTTGGGCATGCAAGTCAGGCAAAACAAGGAATTCATTCACCACTTCCCTCCCATTGTCATGCAGGTGTTCAGCCATCTCCAGGAAAGCAGGAAGATGGGTCTTGGGAAGACAAACATCATGACTTTGAATTCTCCTGCTTCTTCCTTCTTTCACCTGCTTTTTATGCTGAACATGATGCCATATTTTATGGGATGTCCATTGGGGTCAGCTGTCCTGGTTGTGTCCCCTCCCATCTTCTTGTGCACCCTCAGCCCACTCACAGCTGGCATGGTGTGAGAAGCAGGAAAGGCCTTAGCTCTGTGTAGGTGCTGCTCAGCAGTAACTAAAACATTCCTGTTACCAACACTACCTTCAGTTCATATCCAGAACAGAGCAGTAACAACTATTATAAGGAGAATTAACTATCCCAGCCAAAACCAGTACAATATTTCTGGTTTTTGAAGAAAGCCCAATATATGTGGTAGGATGCAGAAACATACTGTTGGTTCATGATAGCTTTGTTACTTCTTTTTGCTTAAACTTATGTCATTTATATAAAGGTTAAGGTAAAATTACATAAATCTTTTCTAGCTGTGATAAGTATCCATGACAGTGAGGACATGGTCATTACTCTGTCTGAAAATCGCCTTGAGGGCAAGTGTGTGGATTTACCTGAAGAATGTAACCCTGAAGCAGCTGAAGTTGAAGAAGTCTCTGTTTCAAACAATCCTCCAAAAACTGAGGAAATTGATGTAAGTAAACTATTTTCCCATTTTCTACAAAATGGAAAACAGTTTGCAAATTGAGGACAGACCTGTTCTACTGAAAATTAGAAGAGACTCAAAAATGTGCCTGTTTCTTGAGCTGCATAACACAAGTTTAAAACCTCAGTGTTGTAAGGGCAGATATGTTTTTCTCTTCTGCATTTTCTGTTCCTATGACATGAATGGAACTTGTCAAGACTTAGGCCTTAGAGACCAAACAAAACCAAAATAAAAGCCTAAACAGAATTCCCAGTAATGAGCTCATTTTGATGTCAAGCTATTTCTTCAAGAGATGGAGGTATTTAGAAAGCTTCTGTTATCTCATGTAATCCAAGTGACTCCTCAAAGTGTGGTGTTGAGCTGTTGGATGTCATACCTGGCCAGTCTAAGTGCTGCAGTCAGAACTATCATGAGCGAAGCTTTAAGCATTGGGGACCCAATTGTATTTTGCCCTGTCAGAGACAGAGTGGGTCACTCTGGCTCTGGAGCAGTGCAGAAGGCACTGCAATGTGCTGGTTACTGCTGGTTGTGTACACACCTTGTAGGAAAACTTCCTGGTCATGGGCAGTGGCAAAAGGTCAGTTCTGAACAGAAATATCAGAAGCAGAATATGTGAATTGCACACAGGGACTGCTCTGATCCCTGTGCCTCAAATCCATAAGCTCTCAGCTGTGGTACAGAAGCACATTGTTTCACAATCAGGGGTGATCTTAAGGGAACTGTCCTCAGTTTCATCTAGCTCAGTGTGAAATTAGTCTGGTTGCTATTGAATAAAGCTTTAACAGACATTTTTTTAACTTTAGGTTATAGAAGATTCGTCAGAACCAGCACCTGAAACATCACCATATAGTGAGCTAGATCCATCAAGTGATCTTCGTTATAGCTATGAAAATATAGAGCAACAGTTTGCATGTGATTTGCCTGATAATAAAGATAGTGAATGTGATGCAGCTGAGGGAGATGGAGACCTCTTTCTATCTCAGAGTAATTTTACCTTAGTTTTGGAAGGAGAAGAAGGGGAAGCAGAGATGGGAGACCCTACATCAGTAGATGCTTCTAAACCAGATGACACAACAGAAGAAAAGCCTGTGACCAATTTAGGAAATACTGAAAGCCGGGAGCATGTTACAAACTCAGTGTCCACTGTAACTGGTGATCAGGAATCTCAAAATATTGCAGAGTCACTCCCATATGTGCCTGAACCTATTAAGGTTGCCATTGCTGAGAACTTACTGGATGTGATCAAAGACACGAGAAGTAAAGAATTTACATCTGAAGTTGTGGAACAATCTATTCATGAAACCATAGGTAAAAAGGTAACTAGATTCCAGAAGGCAAAAGCTCCCTTAACCCCTGTGCTAGAAGCAGTGGGCGAGGAAACCAGCAGACATCATTATGGCATTGCTCCAAGAACACGCACAAGGGGACAGCTGAGTAGAAGTCCAGGTGTTCTGTCTGCAGGTGCTCAGCAGCTGCTGAAGACAGAGAGCCCAGCTCTGCTTGGATTGTCTCCTCGGAGAAGCACCAGGCAAACAAAAGAAGCACCTGAGACTCCCAGACTCCAAACAGACGAAAATGCTCAAGAGCAGCAAATACCTGTGACGCCTGTTACTCCTAGGAGAGGTAGGAAACCTAAGCTGTCTAATTTAGAAAAAAGGGAAAGCAGCCATTCTGATGGACAAACCTCGTCCGACAGCGCGCAGCCTGTTACTCCCAGAAGAGGATTAAGGAGAGCGAAGGAAGCTGCATCTGAACTCCAAGAAGAGGCTAATGAGGAGATGCCTCTTGCTGAAGGCAGCATTGTTTCTTCTTTTGCTTCCAAAAGGACTAAAGGAGGAAAAAGTTCAGCTGGAAATCCAGAAGTTGGCAAGACTGATGCTGATCATAAATTAAAAACAGCAGTCAGTCCCAGTAGAAGTGCAAGAAAATTGAAAAGCTTTAATTTACAGTTTACTGAAGATACTCTCAAGGATCAACAGGTGCAGCTTAGTGACCAGCTCCTTTTACCAGTGCCAAGAAAAAGAGGCAGAAGAAGAAAGATTAGTTCATCAGAAGTTTCAGAAAGTTCTGATCTTGATGTGTCTAAACCATCACTTCCTCAAACAGAATTTAAACTTCCAGTCACACCTAGAAGAAGTGCTAGGAAGGCGGCACAAAACCTTTTAGCAGACCCAGAGTCTACCTCTTCTCAGGAAGACGTACATTCAGGTGTGAAAGTAGAAGTCCTTGATACTCCTAAGAGAAGAACTAGAAAACTGCCACATGAGAATCCAGAAGTGGATATTCCTGAGCAAACTCCTGCAGAGCCAAGCGAGGAGCCGACCACACCCAGGACTACAGTAAGGAAAGGGCGTCGGGGCAGGAAGAGGAGATCAATGTCTGAGGAGACCTCCCAAGGCCCTGGTGGCAGTCCTTTGCTGCTTGAAGACATAAACCCCTCAGGACACGAGCAAACATCAAGAGCTCTGACAGATCGTGTTACAAGAACCAGATCCCGCAGGACTGCCATCCGTCAGAAACTGTCTGTTGAGGAAAACGAGGCTTTCCTTTTCTCTCCTCCTCTCACAAAGCTGACAAAGAAATTTGAAGGTGAGTGCACTATGTTTATTTGCAAAATAGGGCATGTCCTCTTCTTTAAACCACAGAAAAAAAAACTGTGAGGATGGCTTAAAGTATTGTAAAGAGTATAAGAAAAAATTTTCCAAGAGGCAGTTCACCTTCTGGCTGAAGTCCATGTGACTGCCTGCTTAGTTCTGGTAGAAACAGATTAGGAAGCTGATCTAAGCTGTGAAATCAAATTTAAGATATATTTTTGTAAGGAACTTAATTTCTGTCATATTTTGAAAACCAGAGATTATTTGTGAGTATGTGATGGCCATCCCTTCCCCCTCCAGCAGAGAAATAAAGCATGTGTACTTCCAAATTCTGTTCAGTTTTCAAGTTCAGATGAGCTGCATCTTGCAACAAATTGTACAGCTGTTTAATTATGTGATTCTTTTTCATGAGTGTATACTTGGTCAGTGAAATTAGTGTACGCAGAAGTCTTTTAATTAGAGTACATGATAATTTTTTTTGAGATGTGTAAGGGCTGTTGATGCCTCTGGAGTGTAATATCTTTGATTATGTAGGTGGAGGTAAAATCGTTACACTGGCTTAGTTTTGTTTCACTATTTTTGGTAACAAAATGAATCCCAAGAGGCAGTTACTAGGTGGGAAAAATGCCTTTGCATGAAATGTTTATAAAGCTGATTGGGCCTTTATTTTTGGAAGCTACTGTGCTCTTATTTGTCAGCTGTAATGTAATAATACTTTTCCTTATGTATAATGTATGTGCATGCTAACAATGTGTTGTCATTTTAGCTGGAAAAACAGACCATCCTGTGCAGTTTAAGGATTTAGACCCGGATTTGTCTTCTCAGTTTGTCTTTTCACCCCCTCTTTTGAGGTCAAGGAGAAAAAATGTAGCTAGCATTTCCCGAATTGTGAAAGAAGCAGTAAGTAAAAACTCCAGTTGTCCCATGTTCTTGATTTTAATTCTGTACCATTTTTTGAGATAGTGCTTTGCCTTTTTTCATTGGAAAGGTATCTAAAAAGAACTTCAAATGAATCAGCTAAAAATTTTATTGCTTTTCTTCATGAAAACTAGCTATGAAAATCAGTTTTGAAGCTATGTAAATCAAGAATTGATAAATGCTGTTTTGCCTTCAACAAAAGGCTCTCTTTAAACTTACTTGCTATGTTACCTGTTAATTTCAGAATTTTAACTTTTGGGATGGTAAAATAATTTGATGCAGAAGGTTTCTTTTTGCAAACAAAGGATACTTTTGGAAATAATGTTGGCTTGATTTCTTAATGAAAAACACATTGTTATTCCATAAAAGTCTTAAGAACTTGTTAATGAGTAACATTTTTCTTGTCTTGACATAGGAGCTTCCAGCTAAAGAGGAGGAGGATACCAAATCTGTAGAGTCTGGGGAAAAGCAAAAATTGAAGAGAGGTAGAACTCCAAAATCAAAAATGAAGCAAGCAAGCAAGTATGAAATAATTTTTCAACAGTTTTTTGTATTTCTTAATGTGATGGTGATTCAGCTGTTAAGTACCTAGCCACTTCTTCCTCTCTTGGTTGTGCAGGTCTTCTCTCACTCTATCAGCATGTCCAGCTTGCTGGTGTAACAGGCACCTTTTCCCCGTTTAAGGGTTTGATTTGCTAATGGAAATGGAAAAGGGAGGGAGTAGAAAAGGCAGGTGGATACTAATTGCAGGGGCGACGTTGCAATGCTTTTGCATTGTCTTATTCCACCTTATGAAACCACACTCTTCCAATTAAGTTTCTCGTACACGGTGGGAAGCAGCCAGACAATGAGTAAAGGGAATGGAAGCAAAATGAACCTTATTTTTGCACCTTTTCTGCCTTGATTCTAGCTACAAAGAAGCCCATGCATATTTTTTTTTGGAATTGCTTTTGGAATTCCATGTTGGTTTTGCCCTCGATTAAATATGGTTAGTAATGAAAAATTGATTTGATGCTCATCCTTCTTTTCAGAACCACAAAAGAAGGTTCTTGGTCACCTCCACCAGTCGAAATAAAATTCATCTCTCCTTTTGGTAGTCCAGTGGATGGAACAAAAACCAAACAGAAAGAAACTACAGAAGCAGCAGGGAAGACCCTAAGAAAGAACAAAAAAAGACTGTCTAATTTTCCAAAGCCAGTTGTGCGCCGGAAGATGCTGTAACTGTTTTTTTTAAGTTTATAATGTACGCCACTGTTTGTAAAGTCATCAAAATTGTGTGAATTAGTAAAAAGAAGAAAAATCATCTAATTTGGAAGAGATAATTTATATAAATTATTGTAAAATTTCATTTAAAATGGTCTTCAGTAAGTAACTCCATATGGAGTGTGATTTCCTCAGTCAATGCAGTTTTCTATTTTATATTAAGACTTCATACATTTATATAATATGTAAATACAGCTTATTTTAGGAATGTGAAATAAAAATGTATACTTCACAATGTGCTTACTGTCTGATAGCTTTTTGAGGGAATATTGGGTTGAATGACCTGTATTGCTCAGAACTTTTAATGTTGGCTTGTGGGAGTTACGGACTCTCAAAAGTGATTCCAAAAGCTTTTTAAAAGTTTGTTTAGAATTCCTATAACAAGTAAACATTTTAAACATACTAGTTTTAATTTTAAAATTATGTTTGACCTTCTGGCACAAATAATTGGACTTAAAATACAAACTGGTAATTCCTTACATTCACGGTTAAGTTGTACTGTATTGAAGTCAGAATGTAAACAATTGTGTTTTAATCTGTGCAATATTTTGTTTTTGTATTTGTCTTAAACTTTGGGAAAGCTGCTCTTTAGTTCATAAAACCAGATCACACCTCAGATGTGTCATTATTTCTTGAAATTTGTTGTCAGCAAAAAGTTAACTGTACAGATGGTGTGATGCTTACAATAACATACCAGATTTAAAGGGATACCACCCAGATACTTAGAAATTTGAGCCAAAATTATTTTCATAATATGACTGCTACTATAATTGAAACACTTATTGTCTGTAAACATGCTTTGCAGTATTTGAAACCTGCATATCACAGCACTGAAAACCTGATGGTAAAGCCTATATAATAGTCTGCAAAGGTACAAAAATGTACAGAAATCTTAGTTACAAACTGTATTTTTGAATAATTATTTCATTAACAGTCTTGGGTTAAGGAGCATATGTCCCTATAAAGTTTCAATTTGTATAAATAAAGTCACAAACCTATTCTTTTAAAAGCAGACATGGAAGTACTATTTTGATGTGCAGTCTTTTAGACAATGGATTATTTTTCTGTATGTTAATTTATATATGTATGCAACTTTGAAGACTACAGAACGGTGGAACCTGATATTAAACTTTTCAATTAGTAAAAACTATTACAGTTATTTTAAGACATAAGTTATTTATTAACTAATAGCTTGTACATAGTGAATGAATGTATTAATGACAGACTAAGCTTGTGAAAGAAGACTGTTCTGGGGCCATGATTTTTCTGTCTCAGAACATACTCTAGAGCAGCAAGTGTGTGCACTTGAATATTTTTCTCCTTGGGGAAGTATTCATGACTGAATGAAAGCTTAAAAAAAAAAGTTGAATGTTTAAAATGTGAAACTGGCAGTCAATTGGGGCCTTTGAGTTAAGTTAGTAATTATTTTCACTGTATTTTATACTTGAATGACTAGAAGTACTGTCAAAGAGGACAAGGGAAGATTAGTAATTTTTTTTTATATTCACATCACACAGAAGTGCAGTGAATAGCTCAGAAGAGGGGGTAAAAGGTCAAATTTTAAAATTTGGACTAGAATACAGATGGCAAATCTGTTTTTTGTAGTGTGCAAGAATATTTGTAAAATACTCTGATTATAGTCAAATGGAGTTGACTGATGAAATGCTAGTGAAGATTGCTTAATAGGGTTTTAACGCATTTCTGTCATTTATACTAATATATGTATACTTTTTGGTATGAAAATTAATTAGAACAAATGAAAATATAGCATTAGGTGACTTTATTGGTTTTTAGTGTCTATTTTATTTACACCTCAGCTAAAATATCCTCATTTGTTTGTGCTTAGGAAGAAAGCAAGCAATAGCGAAAGACAATTGGCATTAGATTTAATAACTTCCTAAAGGTTTGCAATTTTCTAGTAACTTTTGACTTAAAAGGAGTTTTAATTATGTGTTGAAATGTTTTACTCTTTTTTTTCCCTTTTTTTATAACTTGGATTCAGTGCAGTTCTCCAGTGCTGACCAGTTTCCCCAAGGAGCAGTTTAAAAAGGAGTATGAGCATAATGTGTATCAAGAAGAGAGAGCTGAGAAATTTGAGGGACATAGAAGGAAATGGAAGCAAAACCAAACACTGCGACTGTTTAGAGCCTAAGAAAAGGAAGAAGCTGGGGAACAGTGTTAAGGCACCAGCTCAAGGATGGATTTATAACAAAGTGGAGAAAATAGACTATATGTGGGTGTTTTCTGTGTAGGCTTGCTGCATGTGTGAAGGATGAGTGGCAAAGATTTGCAGCTGTTTGCACATGGATCTGAGGGAGAGAATAGTAGTGCCAGAGGAGGGGCCTGTGAGAGGAAGTGGGATGCATTGAGGTGGTGGATGTAGAAAGCTGTGGCAGCTTAGAGCTGCAATTTTCTTGCAAACGAGGTGGGAATTTCACAGGAGCTACAGCTCATTGCTAAATAGAATATTCTGAAGTTTTTCTATAGGAAAGTAATTGCTTGAAGGGTGTATGTTTTTATCCCCTAAAGAAGCGCTGATGGCTAAAAGCTGAAGCCAGATTGTGCATCTGTACCTTTGGGGTGCAACCCCAGAGAAAACTCCACTGGAAGGCTGACCACCTTGGGACAGCAGAATCGTAGCTTTCAGGAAGAATAAAACGGGGTGCAATGGCAGATTTTCTTTGCAGGAAGCACACAGGAGGAGATATCAGTGATGGGAATAAACATTAAGGGCCGTTGTTAGAAGGTATTTTGTAAAGAAAAGAAATGTTACAGTGGAAATTATTCTCTTGAGTTACCTCAAAACCTTTTTTTTCTTCAAATGTTTATAAGCTAAGGCTGATGAAAGTGTTCATTCCAGGTTCTAACAGGAAGGAGTTAAGTCTGTTTTACTTTCAATAGCCACTCAGTGCTTGAAGTGCTAATTAATTGATGTTGACTTTATTTGCCTTAATATTTGTACATGTCCAGTGTGCAAGTAAGGGCACAGGTAGCTATTCAATCCTCCATCAGAACTTCCTCTCATGGAAGACTACTCTCAGGGTTGTCAGTGCAATAAAGCTGTTTGCTGCAATTTCATTATTTCCCATGTAACTAATATAGCGAAATTGTTGATTTCTGGTGGGGAAAAAAAGAAGCTATAGGCAGGAAACAATCTACTAGTTCTCATGAGTAGTTAGGCTTGCAACCTAACAGTGCTTGCAACCAATTAGTCTAGGCCAATCTGAAAGTACTGAAATAATAGAATTTTAGGTGTATATAGGACAGTGTTTGTTTCTTTTCTTCATACTTTTGTGCTAACTTCTGGGTTTTCATTCCAGGAATGCTTTTTTCACCAAAGCAGTCAAGATAATGAGTGTCTTTGATATGCTTGAAGATAAACGTTCTGTGGTTCCTGTTGAATTAAAGCTGTTCCTAAAATAAAATGTGTTTTCCAGCACTGGGCTGTGTGAATGACCAATATGTGAGGTAGAGGGAAAAATGCAAGTTACGGTTACTGATGTGTCCGCTCAGGTCAGTTCCTCCTTGGCTGTGTCATGACTCACAGCAGGCGCTGATGTGCTGTGTTCGTTGCCGCAGAACTTGGTTTAAACTTGAACTGAAACATGAACTATTAGTGAATGACTGCTTGCTTGTATTTTGATACTACAACTGGGATTTTAATAACAATGAGAGAAGGATGCTGGAGGTGTGTGTGTGATTTCTGTGAAAATAAACAGCACAAGCATATTTGACCCCAGGAGTCCAGGACACAGAAAAACCTTTGCTTTTGATGTGACCTGTTGTGGCTTCTGACCATGGTGTCTTCCCTAGAGGACAAGATTGGTGTACTCATCTCAGCAGGACCCAACAGTTACATGGGCCAGGTAAGATATTATTCAAAGAAGCAACTAAAATCAGTTTTCACTGATGCACCGTTGTAGACTGGTCAGGCTTTTTATCTCCTTACTGACAGTCATCTAAGTGTAATGCACATGCCTGGTGTTCATTGGTTTAAAGTGTTAACATTTCTGTCATCCTGGAACTGAACACCAAAGTCTAGCACATGCTCTTACACAGAATGAACAGCTGGAATGTACCCACAAGGATCACTGAAGTGCAACTCCCGGCCCTGCACAGGACACCCCGAGAGTCACACCGTGTGCCTCACAGCATTGTCCAACCGCTTCTTGAACTATGGCAGGATGGTGCTGTGACCACTTCCCTGGGGAGCTGTTCCAGTGCCCAGCCACCCTCTGGGTGAAGAACCTTGTCCTAATATCCAGCCTAAACCTCCCCTGACACAGCTTCAGGCCATTCCCTCAGGTCCTGTCACTCGTCAGCAGAAAGAAGAGATCAGTCTCTTCCCCTCCTCTTGCTCTCATAAGGAAGTCGTCGACTGCCGTGAGGTCTCCCCTCAGTCTCCTCCCCGCTGAGCAGATCCAGTGACCTCAGCCAGTCCTCATACAGCTTCCTCCCGGGCCCACCTTCGTTTCCCCGCTGTGGCTGCTCTCCGGAGCCCGGCTGCTCTGGGCGGTGTCGGGCAGCCCGCGGTGCCGCTCCCGCTGTTGCTCTCCCGGGCGCAGCCGGCGCTCCCCGGGCCAGGCCCGGCCGGGGGGGCGGGGCGTGCCCGCCGCACGCGCCGGACAGCAACATGGCCGCTGCTTAGCCCGGCTGCGGCCGTGCTGCAGGAGGCCGAGCTGCCCGACAGCCAAGGACTCCCTGACTTGCTGCTCTGGGAAGTAAGGTGTCAGGTGTACTTTTGGAGAAACAGTGGTGACAGGCCTTTCCTGATGTGACGCTGTTTTACTGGTGTGGTGGAGAGAATAGGATCCTTAAACTGGCAGGAGAGTCACCGAGCACCAGGCCCCGTTGCATGGGTTGCAGATACGTCTGCGGTTGATCTTGTTGGGTTGCTGGTGGTAGAAGCCTGTTGGAGAATTAAATGTTCCAAATCCATGTGAATACAGCCTTGGGCAGCCTGCTCTAAGTAATGGCTTGAGCAGCAGGGCAGCTGGACGAGATGACAGCCGGTGGTTCCCGAAAGCCATTCTAGAATTCCGTTATAAAGCCAAGACCTTGTGCTGGGAGGGACAAGCAGTGGATTACCTCACTGTTGTGTTCTGTACTGAGCCCCTTGGCACCTGTGTCTGTCTGCCCAGGTAAAGGAAGCAATGTAGAGACAAGCATTGACTGGGCACAGACTTTAGGAACTTTTGCTTGCTTAGCCACGCTAGACAGGCTGCAACTCTTAAATGAAACCAGAGTCGTGTGAAACAAGAACCACGGCAGGTAGCTGGGTAAATTTGCTCTAATGTCCAATTCCGATCGGTGTGGTTCTGTTTGTTTTCTCAATTAAAGAAAAATCAAAACTGGGGTCTGCATCTGATGCAGAATCATACCTGTTGAAGGATATTGGGATAGAAAAAGCAGAAATTTTTTCTGCTTCTTATCTTCTGTTGAATGTTTATGATTCCTGGAGAGGAAGCATGAACTTCTAAAATATCATTTTTCTGAGATCACATCTTGCTAACCCGTATGAGTAAGCTTGAACTTGATGTGTTGAACTTCTCTGTTATTTATGTTGTCCATCCCCCTGTGTCACTTTTTGTTGATCTCATAGGCATCAGAAAAGCAAAAGATTCTCATTTTGCTCTCCTGTGAGATGAAAAAATGACCTGAGTTCAATTTTTTTTTAAAGTAGGAACTGCAACCGATGATGTATAGGAGATTAGGTCAGTCTCAAAGATATTTATGGCTGACTTAGGACTATTTTTGCCCTTTTTTTTATTATTTACAGTGAAGAATGCGAGACCTAACGGCTCAGGTAATGAGCAGTCTGCTGCAGTTTCCAGAGGTGACTGTTGAGGCACTTGAGGAAGCTGAGACCACCCTAGACTCTGTGCTGTGTGGGAAGTTTTCTGGAGGTGAGCATTTTCCTTTAAATGTGGATTTGGTATAAAGTTATTG